>VYZT01018630.1:0-48640 GCA_013400735.1 Pomatostomus ruficeps | reverse complement strand
CCTCACCATGGGCTCACCACAGCCTGCAGAGGAATCTCAGCTCCAGCACCTGGAGCACCTCCTCTCCCTCCTTCTCCACTGACCTTGGTGCCTCCATGTTGTTTTCCCTCACATGTTCTCACATCCTCCTCCTTCTCTAACTAAAAGCAGCTGCGTGCACATTTTGTTTTGATTTTTCCTTAAATATGTCATCACAGAAGCATAACCAACCTTTTTAATTGGCCCAAACACAGCCAGTGGCATGTCTACCATCTTCAGAGCCATCAGAGATTGGCTCTGCTGGAAATGGTGAAGAATTCCAGAAACTTCTCACGGGAGCCATCTTTATGGCTCCCTCCCCACTACTAAAACCACAACACTTTGACATGTTGTCTTTTTTAAGAGGTTGACAAGCTGTCTATTTTTCACACATGGGGAAACCGTGTGGAAAAGATTTCAAAAATTTGTACTGACAGCTGTGAAATTAGGAACAGGTTTTTGGCCTGATGCTGGTATAGTAAAATAATGTTTCTCACCCTATGGTCTGCAGGCTGGTGGGTTCCACAGATCCTTCTAAGAGACCACAGTTTGCAAGAAAAAAACATCAAATCTGTTGTTAGTCAGATCAAATGTTCTATTGGAGGGTTCACACCTTCAGAGGAAAACAGAAAGCTATCATAAAGCATCATTCCCTAATGTGGACATGTCCCTTCCCAAAATGCAAATGTCTGTGTTCAAGCACTACCAACATTCATAAATAAGAGTGCAAGAGCAGCAAGGCTGGCATTGCATTTTGAGAAATTCTGCACAAGTTCCTTGGGAGATCACTGCACACTGGCTGGGGTCCTGAGCACTTCCATTTGTATGAGGAAAAGAAAGAGATCTACCAATATTTCAAACTCTGCAACATCCCACTAAAGAAAGCAAAAGATTCCTATTAAAATATTTAGGACTAGACCCACTCTCTCCCATCAAAGGCAATGTTCCCAATTACAACTAATTTATCATTGTGGAGGGCATCAGGAGAATTCCAATCTTTAAAGTAGAATGAAGTGATGAAAATGTAATACACAAAAATAAAGATGGAATAAAATTATATTGAAGACTCCTGAGAAATTGAAAATGATTTGAAGGCCAATATAATCTTCTTCCAATAGAAGACAGTATTCTTCTTCTCATACAGAAATGTATAAGAAGCAATCAAAATTTATCACTTCAGAAAAGATATGCCATAAGTGGAGGTGGTAACAGAACAGAGTCAGATTGTTCTGCTGCTCTGGGGACTTCTGCTCATGCATTGTGGGATTGACCAGCTGCCTCTAGCAACTGTGGAAAAATGTAAAACAAGATACAAACTGCACTGACGGTACGTTTTAAAAACCCAAGCAGAGTATTTAATAAGTGTCTAAACCCAAGAAACATAGAAAAGGATGTTGATAATTATCTTAACTTCTGTGGGAGGAGACAGGTAAAAAAGTAAGTCTGATTAGGAAGAGAAGTGACTATGAAGAGTATAATTCTTAAGAAATCCAAATTCATGTGCATGAAATTGTGTCTTGGTGTGGTCAGATGCTTTCCTAACCCGAATTAAGCAAGATTAATTAAAATTAGTCAGGTTATTTAGACCTCAATATTTCTGTACTGTTCTGTGGTGTACAATAAACCTATATGGGATGGGTGTCAAGACAAAGCCAAAGTTTGAACCATGACTGTGTGGAAATCCACAAGACACTGCCCTAAAGAGCAAGGATTTCCATTTCATAAACCATATTAGGATAGAAATCATAATAGTACAAAGTTAAGAGAAATGTGAAGAGAAGACACAATGAGGATGTGCATCACAAGTACCTCTGTCCATGGTCATCCATAAAACTCCTGTGCAGGAGATTCACCCTGGATAACCTTGGCTGGAGATGTGTGTCCCAAGCTGGAGGGCTGTGGAGGAAGCCCCAGTATGTTTTAAGAAAACACTCCAGCACATTAAACATGGTGTCATTTCTTAACATAGAATTCAGTGCAAAATGAGGCATCAATTCCTCCAGATCTTTGGTGTAGGAAACCAGCTCCCATTCCTTGACATTTCCCTAGTGCACTCACTTGCATTGCAAGAACTGTTTCAGGTCAGCTCTCCCCCTCCAGATGGATTTTGCTCTGTCCTTGCAAACTTGACTTCTTTTTCCTTGATCTTTTCCCCAGGCTGGCTGCCTGCAGCAAAGCAGTCATCGTTCCAGCAGCCAAGCATCCCTGGCTGGTGGACAGATACTGGGTCAGTGCTAATATCAGCCAAGGTGTCCCCACCTGCTCTGTGAGTCATCTTGACAGGAGTTGCTCCTGTTGCCTTTAATGGCAGCTCAGGGTGATTAGCTCCATCCTTTTTTCTGTCTTACAAATAACTACACTTGGGCAAGACACATCCCATCTTAAATCTTCCAGTTCTCACCCATGAATACTGCAGGGATACAGCACTGGAAGAGATCTTCTGGGAAATGGTGCCTCTTGCTAGCAACAACATCACCATATGTCCATGTACACAAAGTGGTCAGAGTTGCCTGAAAAGAAGTTACACTACTTCATAAAAGATTTCTTTGACACTACTTTCCAGGTGACAGTGCTTTGATGGCAAGAAATAATTTTCCGGTTCCCACTCTCCTGTTTGACTCTCTCCTGTGCTTTGCATAGCTGTTTTTCTCCATCTAGAGGTTGTCTGCCAGGTATAGTGTTGAGGGGATACATTTTTAGTTTAGTTTTTGCTATGTTAAATATGTCACATACTCTTGGCACATTATCTCTATTCACTTTGATCATCCTGATCATCCTCCACTTGAGGCTGAGTGCATCTTCCAGGATGTGCATGTTTAGACCTGCACATGCTGTCTCAGCTCAAGTGAAAGAAAAAGCAGCAATAGCTCATTTTCTTGACTTGTCAAGAAATTACTTGACTAGTAAATCTCCAAACCACAGTGGATTTCCTCATGGTTACATCAAGTTCTTGGGGCTCACATTTACCCTGTGGCTACCTAGCATACTTCTATACACCCCACAGGTTTATTGTCCATTGGAGGAAGGCCATTTGTCTGCTTTTTATCATTAGTCTCTATGACAATTCCTACACTGCTGGATAAAGATGAGGCCAAGAAGCCCGGACCAGCTCACACCCATGCTGTCATGTAGAAGTGCATTGGGTAGAACCAGCTGAAGTCCTCCAAAATGGAGTTGGGAGTGAAATAGCAGGATGCAGAGAAGCAGACAATCAGCCTCTGGGCTTGGCCTGGTTCTCTGTTATCTAGTGATGTGGAGACACTCAAAGAGTATGTGGTTTCATGTTTTCCACTACTAAAGTTGCTCCTGGTTTCCACTTCCCACAGGCTTTTTAAGATGATGCAAGAGTTCTCTGCTTTAAATTCTTTATCATCTGCCAAAGCTTGGTGCTAGGATTGTCAATAATAAGGTAAAAAAGGGTAAGTTTCGTGTCTGATTCTGGAGGATCTGCAGTCCAAAGGTCCTTCAAGCTTACATCTTCTTCCCCCAGCACTGCATGCAGACTTTCTTAAGAAAAGGATATATGTCTGTTAGTTTTTTATTGGATTCATCTGCCTACATCTCTTTTGCACCTTCTTAAGTAGCAGTACTGACTGCTGGTCATTAAGTGCTCCCCCGCTTGAGGGAGATACTGAAATGTTTTGCTTGCTGGTGACATCAGAACATGTGAATGTTGTCACACCAACTTAAGGAGCCTGAAACGGTTTCAGTCAGGGATAGGTCTATAAAATATTTGGCAGGGAACAGCTTTCTGGGAAGACCACAATGATCAACGTGGTCAGGTGGGGACTTTCCCATCTGTTGTACCAGCATACACATAAAAAAAAGCAATGTGAAGAGACTGAAGCAGGGGATAACAGAAGGCAGGAAAAAACAGTGGTGAGGAGAAAAGGAAAGGAGAAAGGGAAATGGGAAAGAAAACAGAAATAGAAACTTCTTAGAGGGGTAACTCATCACAGCATGAGTCACCTTAAAGTACCAGACTTGGACTTTTCTCACGGGACAGTTTTCTTTGGTTTTCCTTATTTTTGTGAGATGAGAAACGGGTGTCAGTGTCTGAATGAATGGCTTGTCCCAGGAGAGGAAATGTGAGGAGTCAGCCAGGCAGACCCGGGTTCCTTGCTGCTACCGCTGGGAGAGGGCCAGGACCTGACCTCAATGAGGAGGATCAGGGAAAGATGATGTTGATAAAATTAATGCCTGGGGGAGTAAGATCTTTGTACCAGAATGGATGCTGAGAGAAGCTCCTTGGTTCTAGGAGTATGGCTATAATGGTGCTTCAATGCCAACTTCTGGTATTATTCAAGCTTGTCACTTTTGCAGCCACAGAAAATTGGATTGGGCCACAAACTCAAGGAAAGGAAGAGGGAAGCAAAGGGAAGGATAGAATACATTGATGTGGAAATGAGGACCAGGAGAAAAAGGAGAAAGAGTGGGCAATATGGAAATGTGTGAGCAAAAGAAAAGGGATAGACGAGAGAGAGAAAAGGCGATAGAAAGAAAATCTTATTTCTGAAGTCCAAAGAAGGAAAGACATTCAGTGACAGAGAGGAGGATACATGCTGCAATTAGAATAGTACGAAAAAGCTTAATACACATCAGTCACACTATGACTGTTACATAATCCCAACACAACTCAGCACTGAGAGGGTGCTTGAGAGGGCAAGAGGGTTTGAGACACCAGTGTAAAAGGGTTTGCTCACATGGGAGCAAAGAGGAAGAGAGTTTAAGCATGTGGACACAAGCCATGTTGCACCACTCAGTCTCAGAGTGAAATAAGAGACCCTGGACTGTTCTCTTTACTGGTAGAGAGGTACTGCCACTGACATCAGGGGAAAGTTTGGGTTGAGGTACTGATTATAGTGGAGACATCAAAAATAAGGAGAGATGGAGCTGCCCTTGCACACTGGCAGCCCGCTTTATACCATTCCCTTCGCTCTTCTGCCCCAAGCAAACTCTGTTACTTCTTATGTGAATTTGTGCCACTCATTTAAATGTGTAGCCTTTTAATTCTCCCATAAATAAAATGCAACAAGTACTACGAGAAACTGTATTATTTAAAACAGAACCTGTAACTCTAATATCCCTATTCTTAAACTGCAAGTGAGGAGGTTTTTATCAGTGTCTGAAGAATTTCAGCTGAAAGTAGGGCCCTGAGAGTATGAATAATTTTGCCCTATTGCACCAATGTATAAACTCTGTATTGCGCCACCGAGGTCAATGATGCTTCAGATCCCTGCAGGTGAAACTGAATACAAAATGTGAGCAGCCTTGCAGGGCTGTGAATTAAAATGAAGCAAATCCTTCTCCAACACATAGATGTTCAGATCAAATTCATGTTAATAATTACTGCATGCAGCCTGGTGTTCCCAAACATGATTCTTCAATAAAACAATGTAAGTTTTTAAAATGCAGCTATCACATAGCAACAGGCAGAGAGCAAGGTCATACAAGTAAATCCCTAGGTAGATATGACACCACCAAGCTCTTTAAGTTATGAACTTTGACCTATCTGAGCCAATACAAAAGAAGCCAATTTTCTTGCTAAAAATACACTGTACCAGCAAATTGCATACACTTGAGCTATACATCAAAATGCAGAGAGAGAGCTCTGGGATTTGAGGACAAATATAGTCTTGTGTCAGCTCTGGCTGATTTAAGGCTGTTAAAGTGGTGCTCTTAAGCAATTAAAAATATCCACCAGTCCTGTCAAGATGCTCTGCTGGGCTTTTCCATCTCCCGCTATGCTAGAGCAATTCCACAGTGATGGGATGATGGCGATGCACAGTGACATATGAGAGTGGAGGGCTGAGCTCTTACTTTTCCAGTCTCCAGTTCTCCAGATAAAGGACAAGAAGAGAGGTGGTTGCCAGCAATCAGAGTCCTTGAACAGCACAAAGCTTGGAAATGTCAATGCATCCAGAAATATAAAAAGAACTGAAATTCACAGCAAAGACTCAAAGCTCACCACACATTTTGGGAATGTAGATCTTTCAGGAAGACTGTTGAGGATGAGCATTGTGTTCTCCTTGAACAGGGAATCAGCATATGTTGGCTTGGATTTGTAAGCTCCTTCTTTCATAAAATTACCCGATGTAAGTTCTCAGTAAGCAGGGACTGTATCCAAGCATACCTTGTAAAAATGGTCCTGCACAGGAGCAGGAAGATGAAATGGTGTGATATTATCCAGGGAAAACATTGAGAGCTGACCTTGGCAGTCTAATCCATGGCTGTCATAGATTTTGGACCCAAATAACTCCATGAAGGTGCTGAGGGGATCTTGAAAATCTCAGATTTCCTTGTTACCTGCTTGCATTTCCAAAGAGACTAACTCCCTGAAGACTGTGAGACCAGAGACCTTGCCGGGCAAGAAGCCTTCCCAGCAACCACTACTGAGAGATGGGAGATTTTTATGTTCAAGCTTCATTTCTGAGGACCTCTGTCCAGTTGTATATGGCCTCAGCCTTGCCTTACATGGAAATGGAACAAATTCAGTCCTTCAGTGAAGTGGCTCCCAGAGGCACAAATAATGTGACCTCCTACTTGTATGACAATGCCCTAGCCTGACATGACTTTTTTTTACTTCATATATGTGCATACATACATAGATAAAGAAATGGATTCTTTGTGCCCTGTCACTAGACTTCCAGGGTTTGCAGGAGAGGCAAGGTCCACAGGACTCTGTCCACAAAAAGCAGCACAAATCTCCAGAGCTCCCCACTGACAGCAGAAACAAGAACCTGACTGACAACTTGGAAATCCCCAACAAGCTGGGATGTGTCCATGGCTGAGCTCCCTCAGCTGCCTTTTTGGAACTATTTAGTTTTATCTCAAGCTTCTGGAACAAAAGCAGCAGAACTGGACTGAATGTGGGGGTCAGGTACTAGAAAAAGGGTCTGCACAGGCAGGCGAGACCCAATTGTGAAGGTTGCTGCAATTAATAATAAGCAGTTGTAAGGGTTATGACTTTATTACCTGTGACCTTGCCTGTGGGGAAAACAAGGGTTAGCTGCATCAGCCATCGCCAGGTGTAGCTAATGTGAGAGCTGCTGACATTATTCTAGAGGGAGAAAACATTTTTCACTATATTAGTGATGGATTTTTTAATAGCCCATTAACTGGGAAAGCACCCAGGTGAATAAAAACTCTTCATTAGAAAATGAAGTGATCAGGAAGGAGAAATGCATTGTTACAGTCACTTCTAGGGTCATTTTGTTCTGGTGCTTTCAGCCATATGCAAAGAAAGTCTGCAAGGAAAATATACAGCTTAAATGTATAAGGCAATGAATTATTGATTATCACAGAAAAATCCCATTACCCACAGACTACAGCCTGGAGGGAGGAGGAACAGAAGGAGCATGTTAGGAAATCGAGTTGAAGGAAATATCCTAAGCTGGTCATAGGTCACTCCTCTTGCCTGCTCACAGTTAAAGGTTTTGAAGATATTCATGGGTGCTCCTCAGCTGGAACCTCTTGTAAAAGATGATCCATGTCTGAGCCCACCTAGTGGAGGATGCAGATGGTTGAAGGGCGTATCTGAGCACCTGCTACAGCTGGTAACTACATCCCAGAAACTTCCAGAATGGCAGAAAACAGAGGATGCAGGAGATTAATTGATGGTGTTTCCTAGCAGCCCCTTTGGAAATAGTTTTTCTTCTGTCCTGACAGTACCACAATCATTTCTGCTTCTCCCCAGGAGCTCAGCCCAGTAAGTGTTTGCTGTCAGCTGTAATTTTGCCCTGCCTCACTTTACAGTGAAACTTACTGAAACAAAGTTAAATGACCACGTCATCAGCCTGCCATTTCCCTGCACTAACTTCTGAGAGTGCAAGCCAGTTGTAACCCCATTTGACAATGGAGGGGTGAGGGCTTTAAGGAATAGGTCTTCATATTAAAGGCATGTATGTTTTATAATGACATTGGGGAGATGAGAGACACCCAGATTCACTGCCCCACAGAGCAAAAGGCTGCCATCCCTTGTCCTCCCAGCTAGACCATCAACATTCTCTTATAGTAAGGGACACAAAAGGGTGTGGGACTTGTGCACCGGGAACAGGCGCAGGATACAGGAATCTGTAGGTGCCATGGGAAAAAAAACCCAGAGATTCAGCGTTTCTTCCTATTACAAAACATCTCGTTTTCCCACAGTACAAGGAAAAGTGATTTTCTGTAAAGAACTAACAGGTGGAAAATCAGGATGTTTTTCTGCTTGTTTGGGAATGCCACCAGATTTGTTAGGTGGAAGGAGCCTGAAAGGGATTCTCCACAGAGATAATGCAGTAAGGTCTCAAATCCTTCCCTTGCTCACACACGTACACATTCATACATGCACATGCACAGAACTAAGGTCTCATGAGTGGCAGTTCAAAATGTTTTTCTCATCTGTGGTGTCTGGTTAGAGTCAGACACATCTCCATATGTCTCACCCATTCAGGATGCTTCTGCATGTTCCAGCTTACAGACACCTGGCCACCTACCAAGGACCAAAACTCAAGAACTCAAGAGAACAATTTGTCTGTGATCGGAACAAAGGGAGTAGTCATAATAGCCAGCTAAGTAATCCACCTATTATGAACAGGATACTTGATAATTTACTTCATCATTAGCTTGGAAGATTGCTATATGCTGAGGAACTTGCAGCTCCAGATCATACCACACCTGACAGATGAAGTGGCACCAGAGTTGAAAAGCTGCTGCAAAATTTACTTTTATATTGGGATTTTCTGGGTGTTGAGTAAACTCTTATAAATGTCCACACACAAGTGCACACCAGCTCCTTACACCAGGGAAGTGCTTTGCCAGTCACAAGAGATGAAAAGAGCAGAGCACAGCAAGCCACACCATGGACATGGTTGGGCACTTGAGCAGCAGACAGCCATTTCCCTGAGCACCTACTTCCCACACAGACTGAGATAAAGGAGGCCTGAGAAGCCTGCAAAAAGCTGTTGGGCAAAAGTTTTCTCACAAGCATTTATTTAACTTCTTATTGCATAGCCATCTCCAAACAACCACACCTAGGACAGGCATGAGACAAACCTGGTCTATCAGAATCTTTTCACTGGCAGGAAGAAAATCTCCTAGGCATGAGTCCATTCCCAATCAAGCCTGATGGTGCTCACCTGCTGGTCTTGGAGCTGCTGTTTGGGTCTGTCAGATCACAGGCTGCAGGGAAATCCCTTTCTCAACAGGTCCACACACACTCAGTGCTCTCCTACTGACACACACAACTGCAGTAGGATGCAGATTAGTCTCCATGTCCATGAGAAGTCTAAATTTTCAACAGTGGTGATTCAAGGCTCAGTTTAACCACTCGCATGTAGTGCCACTGAGCAATCCTTCAACGTTGTCATGGGACCAAGAGAGAGGACAGAGAGCTTGGAGTACCCAAGGGCATCCCAGGGTATGACGGATGAAACAGACACTCCCCTCTCACAGCTGCTCAGCTCCAAGACTCATTAGGCTCCTCTGTACCAACATGGAACTGGGTTTCAGTTGTCCAAACATCTCTACAAACATGGAGTAACTTGTGGTGACAACCTGATTTAAATGGTGCAGGATATTCTGTGTGGCGTATCAGGGCATGGACCTACTGTAATCACTGTGTCCTATCTGCTGGCTCTGAGAAGGCGTCATGGGACCACAGGGCATCTCAGAGGGCATTAGGTGATGAGATGCACATGGCTGGAGCTAGCAGCATAGACACCCAGGTGGAGCAATCTAAGATGGACCTGGATCCCATCCCAAATATCTAAATCACAAAGAAATTTGCAACTGCAACTTCTTCCCCTGGGTTTTCAGTACAGTTTGATCAATATCAGCAAAGCCTCAAATCAACCCACAAAACAGTCACTCAAGCACTTTTATTTGTCTCCTTCCCAAATTGAAATCTACCAAATCAGATTGGTAAATTGAGCTATTACCTCCTAAGACAAAGACTGAACAGAGGGTTTTGGCATTTGCCCATCCAGGATCCTTCCCTAGTCATTTGACAAGATGAGCATGTAATAGCAATATAGTAACACTTTATATTTCAGTGCTGTAACAAATCACTGGTATTACATCTGTATAGGTAATTGCTTTAATATTGATGAGTACAACCTACGCTGCTCTGCCCGCACAAGGCACCTACTGCTTCTACCCATACTGTGTTCCAGGTAAACAAATAAAAAAATCTAAAATAATTTTTGCCACAATAGTCCTGTGTTCCTTCCTCGCTAACTCTTCAGTATCTGTTTTTAATAAGCATGATAATCACTGCATATTAAAATCAGGTTTTATGTTCTTAAAAACTGTAGGCTTCTTGCTGAAATTTTGGTTCCAGCATTTTGTGCTACTTACCTTGCTCCAGAATTATTACCCAACAGCTGGGGTTAGTTCAGCACAGTCAAAACCGAGTGGGAGATCTTTATGCACCTGGTTTTGGCAAAATCTCTTTCCTCCAGTGACTTTCTGAATGGCTAAGTTATGACTCTGACAATCTCACATGGCAAATCCATTTCTGTCTCATTTGGGACATTCATAAGGATTTAGGAGCTGCCAGAAACATGCACAGGGACAGGCCATAGTGCTAATGTAGAGCTCTCTAACAATGTCTTTAATATGGAATATGACAAAAATGTACATGGGGAAAAAATACTACCATCTGGCCTGCATAAGGACAGATAGTCTTGGTTCTTGCTGGCTCCATGACCAGGCCTAAAAGTCCTTCAAGGTCAGAAACGATAGGCCAAAGTATTTATTTAGAAATGTTTAGGGATTTTAAGCAGTAGGGGGATTAAAGTGAGTGTTCTTTTCCTCAGAGAAGTAAAAAAAGAACTAAAAATACTTAAAGATGTTGAACTGTAGTTTGTGTTTAGAAGAGACAGGTGGGTGAAAGAGCGTTAGGTGTCACCTGAGCGTAGACCCGTGTTATCCACCAGGAGGTGGAAGTGGGAGTTTGACAGCATCTGTATGGCCACTGCAGCTGGGAAGGACAAGATGACACACCACAGCTGGCTCTGTCTGAGCTGCTTTAAAAAAACCCAACCCATAGAGCCTGAAGGAAGGAGAAATAGCCCTCTGTCTTTTCTGACTGCACAGCATAAAGGATGTGGTTTTCCTTTTTCATGTGGGACTTGCCACAGTTGTCTTTCCTGCCACCTCCCAGTTGGAGAAGGCTGAATAGCCTTGTGTGGCTATTTGAAGGTCACATGGAAATTTTTGTTAGCACAGGACTGATCTCCATGGCTGATTAATAATGTTTAGCAGCTGGTACCTTCATTATTTTCTGCCTGAAAATGGAACTAAATCCTGCTGCAGTTTGAGGTACAGTCCAACCAGCTCTTTTTAATTCCAGTCCTTTCTTGTTGGCATCCTCTGTTTCTAACAGCTTCCCTCCATATTTAAGAGACAACTTAAGTGAAGATATTGCCAGATCATCCAAATGTCTAGAAAAGAAAAAACACTTCTCCCTATATATTTAAAATATTTTCCTCTGTCCTGATTCCTCCTCCTATTTCTCTGTTTTCTCCTCTTGTATATTCTCTAATGGCAACTATAACCTCTCTGAGTTTCAGATACTGTTTCTCTGGCTGAGTTTCAAACCCAAAAGCTCAACTTCTCTTTTTTAGTTTTGCATTTAATTCCTTTGACATTCCTGTCTATCCACCATCTCACTGTAAGTTCCTTATGATGAAACTCAGATCTTTGGCCTTTTCTGCATTATCTGTCACTGTGGACAACTCCCTTTTCTTGTCTCTATCCTGTAATCTGGCCTCTCTTCTCTTCTTCAACCACACTAAATCTTGTCTCATTAAATCTCGTCATTTCCTTTTTTGTTATAATCAAGATCAGTCTTTTTTCATTGCTATCTCCAGTCTTAACACCTGATTCCTCTTCTGTCCTTATGACAATAAATTCCTGTAATACATAGATAACTGGAATGCTTCTAGAATGTTTCAGTATGAGTAAATCCTGCTTGTCTACATTTTTTTGTTCAATCTGAATGATTTGTTGCTCACTCATAACCTGCCTTTGCTTCATGGACAAAGCAAACCTTAGATGTAGTCCTGTTTTGTGTGCTGTTAATTGTACGGCCAGTA
Organism: Pomatostomus ruficeps; assembly: GCA_013400735.1. Classification (NCBI taxonomy): domain Eukaryota; kingdom Metazoa; phylum Chordata; class Aves; order Passeriformes; family Timaliidae; genus Pomatostomus; species Pomatostomus ruficeps. The sequence goes on along the minus strand of VYZT01018630.1, from coordinate 36,542 downwards.
CCACTTTTCAACATTATTGAACAAAATTTCATATGGTATTTTGAATTTCCTTTACTACTCCATTATAGGGTCATCTGATCTGTTTTCTGCTCTACAATAATTACTTCATGCCACTCATTATAAGGGAACAAATTACTTCAGTTTATAATTTCTGACTCTTCCTGTCAAAACACTTTCTCCAACGGGCTGCTTCCAGCTTGTGTTCTTCTCTGAGCCACAAGCTGAGCATGCCGACACTGCATGTTGTGGAGAAAAAGATTTTTTTCTTTTATTTACAAAATGATTCAGTACTAGCCATACTTTGATGGGAAAGGTGATGATTCCTCTACGACACCTCTTTATTGCACAGTCTGTCTTTTTTTTTGTGCATTGCCAGTTTAAACCTTTACTTAACTGGAACTGTATTGCTCATGCTTGGTGCATTTGCAGTGCGTCCATCAGGAAACTGGAAGCTGTGCCAATCATCACAAACACCTCTGCTTTTCAGTCACATCAGTTACAGCCCAGGCCTTTAGAATTCCATCATCACCCTTCAATTCTTAGGAATTTAGAGATCCATTAATCTTGTACATTTATATGTGTATGATGTTATATTCTAGAGAAAGCTGGTAGAGTTTCTTCCCTTTAGGAAGTCTAAATCTTCCTCACTGCAAAGAAAATTTCTTTTTGTAAGCCTTTTCCTCTTTGCACCACTTGGTCACCTGGGAAATTGCAGTGACAGTAAGGATGGAAGGTGCATGCAGCTACACATAGGTGTGCATACCTTACATATATATATGTGTGTGTATATATATATATAAATATATATACACACACATCTGCCTCTGCCAGGGGAATCTCCACCACATCTTAGCAGTGTAGGACCCACAACAGAAGCTAAATGTGTCTGATTACTCCCAGCAGAGGTCAGTGGTATCTTAGCTGCCAAAATACCTCCCTGTGTCCAGTCCAGCATGCACACTCAATCCTGCACCACAAAAAGTTGTCCCGCAGAGGGGTGGCTCAGGCAAAGGTTTACACCCAATATGGGAAAATTGCATATGGATTTCTCAGTTTAGGGCCAGAAGCACTTCCCATACACAATACTGCTTAGCTTTTTCCTAAGAGGTGTATTGGACTTTTCATTTTAGTAAATAACACCTGTGGCTCACAGCAGCTTCCCTTTCACATTGGTTCTTTTTTGCCCTTCAAATCATGCTGTAAATATTACTTTGTCCATTGTGGCCAATTTAATATAAAGTTAAGGGTCTTCAGTATGCTTTTTTTTGCTATTGAAAATACATTATCTATTAATAAACTGCTTAATTTCATGTTTTCTTTTCTCTTTTGCTGAAAATAAGAGGTATGTAAAATGTACTCCTCTTTTCATTGTTTTTCCCATCTTTATGCCTCCTCCAAGACTCATTCTGCCAATATAAAGTGGATCTCAGAAGGAAGAGGCTAGAAACCTTGTTTAATAAATGACATTGCAGAAGATAATTTTTAATTTTATTTTCCAGTATCTCTTTTTTCTTATTCCTGCAAAGTATTGAAAGTTTTATTTCACATCAGCTTTCAGTACAGCCTAACCACCCGGTCTGTGACAGAAAGTACAAGTGAATGGTAACAAACTTCTAATTAGAGCTCAGTTTGCCTCTGTTAATGTAGTTCAGATTTACCAAGCTTGAACCACTTGATACTTGGCAGACACTCTTGTAATTCACAGTTACTCATCATTTAGACAGCAATAAAAGAGATGCAGAACATTTAACAGATACTAATGACCCCCTAGAGACCTTCTGACCTAAGGCCAAGGCCCAATAACCTGAATTGATCATAAATTCCCAAACAACTGTTTTAGCCAGAGTTCATCATTGCTATTGGAATCCGAAAGGCAGGGAATGAAATGCACCTCTTTTCTCCCCACTGTCAGGTTCTGTGATGTGCATGCCCTAAATTGACCTGGACATGCTGGGAGCTAATAGGGATTTGACTCTCATTGTGTTAGCTCACCACATTCCATTTTTATATCTGAACTACCCCATTTCCCTAATTTAGAGACTAAGTTGCAGTACCCTGTAAGATTATTTATTTCACAGGCTTCGGCACACCTTTCTAGTGGCAACATGAAGTACATGGCATGGAAATGTGCTACAGTCTTAATGTTAAAACCAAGGATGTTGAAGTCTGATTACCTATGGATTTTTCTGCTTTCCTTCTGACTTATATTTGTCAATAGCTTTTATAGATGAACTATCCTAGATAAAATAATGAGGATACCCAAGCCAGAGCAGCCCAGGGCAGAGCACAATCCTTGGGGACCAGCAGAAGAGATGCTCACAGCTGAAGCAACATCTAAATTATTGATGGTATCAAAGCCACAAGGGAATCTAAAGACTTCCTTACGATGGAGATATCAATAAAACAATGGCTTTGGTGTGTAAGGAATAAATCATGGCAAACCTCCTGAGCTACTGTTAGGGCAAGAGAGCAGCACAAGCTCAGGATTGTATTCCGGCATGTCCCATGCTGACTTTGGTAAGGATGGTCCCTATGATGTCAGGTCTGCCTCAAAAAGATGTAAGATAGTCTCCATGGAGGCACATGCTTGCAAATGCTTCTGTGTTTGACCTGGACAAAACTCTTCCCAGAAGAGTCTGGCTTCAGTGGAGCTGATCCCTAGATCAAGGGGGAAATTCCCACCAGGAACCTCCCTCACCTGCTTTTTATTCCACCCTTCCTGTTGGATTCCAGCGGAGAAGCAGGGACCACCCAAAGGGAAAACAGTCTTGCATGAAGGAGCTGGAGAGATGCTGTGTTCCAGGGGGCTAGCTGGGCAAAATCCATCAAGCCCAAGGAGGAGCTAAAGCAACAAAGACCTGGTGAAGGATAAGGAGTATAAGACCATTAATTTCTGGTCATGCTTTTGGGGCACATGAAGCTAAGAAATTATGAGGAACACAGAAAGGCAGATGAGAATGTAAAGGATGCTGAAAAAATGGAAATTTTATACCAAGATCATTTACTTGGCACTGTTTAAGTGTTCTTGGGGTGTCCCATATTGTATCACAAACTTGCAGCCAGTCAAAGGGGAAGAAAAGATGTAATTTTCATATCTTCACAACAGGATCTGCTGCCCGTGGTGCCAAAACCATGTGAAGGAGCAGAAATATTTATATATTTCTCCTCAGATACATTCCTTTGTCAGACTTAATTTTGTGTAACCTCTTCCACATCTATTTCTGACTCCTGAAGGATCACTGAAGTTGCACGTGGAAGATTTTAGCAGATGATCCACCTGAGCATTACTGCAGAGCTCTTCCCTCCACCCTTTGGTAGTACCATGTTTATCATGATGACAGACATAGAATCACCAGGGTTGGAAGAGACCTTTGAGATCATCAAGTCCAGCTACCAACCCAGCACTGCCCCTGTGACCACTAAACCACATCACCCAGCACCAGATCCAGACGCTTTTTAAACACGTCCCGGGATGGTGACTGCACCGCCTCCCTGGGCAACCTTTTCCAAGGCCTGATGACCATCACAGTGAAAAAAAAAATTCCACTATCTAATCTGAATCTCCCCTGTCTCATCTTAAGGCCATTTCCTCTAGTCTTCTCACTGCAGGCATGGTAGAAGAGACCAACCTCACTACACCCTCCTTTCAGGGAGTTGTAGAGAGCAATGAGGTGCCCCCCGAGCCTCCCCTTCTCAAATTTAAACAAACTTCATTCCTAAAACATTTACATTTCTTACCTACATGCCTCCTGTCAGAAAGCAGAAGTCTCTTCCTATTACTTAATACACCTGCCAGAAAAAACACACCAGAGGAAAGATTTCAGCAGAATTTCTCTCCAAGTAATCTTTTCTGACTGTTTCCTAATATTTCAAAAAGTAAACAGTAGCACTAAAGCAGAGTTTTAAAAAAAGTTCAGCCAACAACTAGTTGTTTTCTTCAACTAGTTTTCCTATCATAAATATACTGGCAGCACAGCATAAATCAGAGAGGAATGGGTTGTCAAAAAATCTAAAAATAGTATTATCCATTACCTACAGTTTATTACAGCTGCAACTGTACCCCTTTTGGGTTGTTTTTCTGCAAGTATTTTTATGGTTTTTTCTGCTTGTGCGGATGGATGAGTAGTTGGATGGATGGGTAAACAGATGTCTGGAGAGGGAATTTTATTCAAGCAAATGAAAATTCAGCATGTGAACAAGTATATTCATGCCAGTATTGCTTTCTTGCCTGTCATGGATAGAGACATATGACTAAATATAGGTGTATATATATGATTATTGGCAGAAATGTGAGATAAAAATGAAAGAAGTGTCTTTCACACGATAGAATTTCTGCAGCGTCAGGAGGGAAGACAGCTATTTAAAATCTGGGACCAACATATCAGGAAAACATAACACCCTTTGTTGAGCAAATAAAAAACCAGATGAAATCGTTGTTAAGTGCTTTGATTTTTCCTAGTCTTATATTTCGCTGTCTGTATCTGAAGCGATGGAGTAAACCCAAGCACCAACAAGATGACTAGCTGTCCAAGGAATGTGGAGAGGGGAATGTGGTGTTCCTGCCTGCAGTGATCCCAGTGGGAAAGGTTGGTGATCCCCACAAACCAGTTGGCTCTGGGGCTGTGACACATCTCCCTTGATACAGGACAGACTGAGCTGGGTCATTGCAGTGGAGGATCCCACAGGCAGCTCTCACTCAGTCCCACAATTACACCACCAGTGTGGCCTTGCCTTTACCTCACAGTGCAGCAACAAGTTCTCATGTGAACAGCCTGCCTGTTGGGTGGGAGAAATGAGGAACAGAGTTGTTCTCCTGAAAGAAAACCCTGTAATATCTTGAATGACCAAAATAAGGTAACGCTTTCTACAGGCAGAGTCTCCACATTGTGCTGCAGCCAATGGGAGGGCAGTTGGACGATGCTCAATGTGAGGCTCCCAGCACCTACAGGGATGTTAGCTTATCTATGCTATTCTCTCTTTCTTTATACTTAATAAATAGTATTTTAATGATACTTCACGGAGTCTGACTGCATTTCTTGTTGGGATCATAACAAACCAGCCAACGTGCCTGACAGGCAGCTTCTGTACAAAGAAGCCAACACACACACACTTTAATAAATGCACCATGCCAGGGGAAAAGGGGCAGGGGATGAGGGCAGCTGTCTTTGCTGAGACCTGAGCTTCATTGCATGGTCACGGTCATGGAGAAAGGGGAAACCTGAGCCTGGGCTGAGAAGATTGCTCTGCTGGTGCTGGTCAAGTCATGTCCCAGCAGCCATCATCTATCTCTTCACCACCCATCCAATGTGCTGAAGAAGAAATCCTCTACCCTTTTATGTACGTGTAAAACAGATATTGGCATTGTCCTCTGCTGACTAGTGCTGGCCTCATTGTCTTTGCCTCATGAAGTCTTTCAGTGGGTTGGGAACAAACCCACCCTCATACCATGGGTATTGGCCTTCATCTGCTGGGATAGCCCCCATTTAAAGCCTTTATCCCTTTACAGGGACCTGCCATGTAATGCTCTGTTAAGCCTAGGGGAACAGGCTGTCTTGTTTGCTGTAATTTCCTTTAGCACTGCTGGAAAAGACAGAGAGAGACTCATAAAGAAAGCTAATGCCCAGAGGGCTATGGTTTGAAAGGTATTTTGGTGCTGTGGTACTGGGATATTTTTTCCATGGTGCAGAAAGAGCAGGGAGCAGGTACTCCGCTTCAGGGAGGTATTTTGAGTCCACATGCTTCTTCCACATATCTTAGTGCTTTCCAAATACAGGAATACAACACCCAGAAGTTTCTCTGCCAGGAAAGGTCTTCTTTTTATCTCTGTTTTAAAACATAGTGCTCAATAGATGAGCATTTAAGATACCCCAATGAACCAGACTTGCCTCTACATGCTGCCCCATGACCTGTGCCACTGCTGCTATTCCAAACAGACATCTCAGACATGCTGAAGCACTGAAAACAGAATCAGGTGCCTGTACAAGTGAGCTAAAAAGGGTGTTCAGCTTGAGGGCTGATGCCCCAAGCACTGACACCCCAGGAAGCAGAGCTCCCCCGCTTGCTTTTCCCAAGGAGGACAGGGGTTATGCTGGGACACCAGCAGAGACAGCACCTTCTCCCAGCCCAGGGCAGCCAGGGCAGCAAACCTGCCTCCCCAGGCAAGCTCATTTCATCTGCCTACTTTGGGCTAAAAATCTCAATTTTGCATAGACCACTGTGAAGCCTGGAGCCAGTCCTGAAAGACAACCCCAGATGTACCATGTGAAGGCACATAAGCTCACAGCAACCACCAGCTTTTGCCTTCCATCTGCTCTGATTAAACATGTTTATGACAAACTTGCTGTGCATTCCTCCAGGAGAATATTCTATTAAAACAAAGATCTTAAATTGAAATCAGAACAAAACAGACAAGGCAAACCTGTGTAAGAACTGGGAGTCCTAAACCATGTCTTTTTGAGGATGAAGTCCTTTTCAGTTTCCCCCCCTTCCTTCTATTATTTTTATACAAGGAGGATATTATATTGAGAATCAAAATTGTCCAGTTCCTTTTCAAATGGACATAGGGTACAGAGCTGTTTTAATTTTTCAAGGTGTGCATTGTGAGGAGAAGTCAGGCAGATCCTGGCTGCCACTTTGACTGGTCCAGCAGAGCCCTGGCCCCCACCTGGCCCAGCAGCCTCTCTGCCCATGAGAGCAGAAACCTCTCTGCCTCCAGCACAGCTCGTCCCAATGGCACCTGGGGTACTCTGTGGCCAGCATTTCAAGGAGGATGCCAGAATGGGCTTTGGAGTGGGTGGTCAGCTATTCCCTAAACTGTCTTTCACTGCTAATACCAGTCTTGGCAAGAACTCAGGCTTGAGGGGGTCTGAAGAGAAGCAGTGTTACACAGGATGAGCCTCATGTGCCTTAGATAGGGCATTGAATCTCTGTTATCTATTAGATACCAGGAAAGAAATAGACAGGATCGATTACTATCAGGCTCCTTTGGGAGTGCTGTTCACCAGCTGCAATACAGAAGCTCTGATATGCATAGAGGTTTTCACCAGCCCCTGCCCACCCCAAGTGCTGTCAAATGTCACCAGGCTTTGTGATGAGATCTGGACCTTCATCTCCTCCTTCTGCCTCCAGCCCATCAGCCCAACCTCTGGTAACTGAAAGCTGCCAGAAAATTACTGGTCAAAGTTTCTGCAGCACAGGAGAGGCTGCTCTTGTGTATTTCCTTCGTGGTTTCCAGCAGCCTCTTGTTATGAATGTCAAACCCCTGCATTTCCCATAAAAAGACCTAACAAAGCCTTCACAAGGGCTGTTAGTTATTCCACTGCTTTTTACATCATTTTCTCCTGACCTTTTGAATGGATTAAGAAACTCTCAGATATTTGTACCTGGGGGAAATCTCAGCACCCCAGCTTATATGCAAATTCTATATGTTTATAATTCAAACTGTGTTGATTAGGTACAGTAAATAAGTATTGATTCCAACTAGATGGTTTATGTAACTAAGCAGCACAGCAGGAATGAAGCATTACAACTATTACAGCTGCATGTGCAAATTACAGAGCTCTCATTTATTGGAATAGTTGAAATGAACTGCTCCTGCTGTGCAGATTAGTTAAATAACCCATCAAATCAGGGAACATAACCGTGTGCCATAACACCGTGCTCAACCTGGAATTATGTATTGGACTGTAATGTTTGTGATTCATACCAACCAGTCATCCATCTAACCAACTCAAGGGAAAGAGCGATTTGTCTTATCCCAAACATATAATGTGATATTTATTCTCCACAAATATTTAAATGAAGAGTTAGCCTGCAGTGAATAGCTAGGGCTTTAAAGTATTTGTGAACATGAACTGCAATGATATTAAATGTTAGCAGAGAGCAGGCAGGAAAGATTTTGCGAACAGGAGCCACATCTGAATTCAAGGCAGGGCTGGCAATGACCCTCATCTCTGCCAAATCTGACTGCTGTCTAATGGTGCTCTGGCAAAGCAACTCGCATCTGTCAGGTGTAGCTGATCCCCCAGCTGGTTCTGCAGGAGAGAATTGCATTAGCAGCCCCATGGTGATTTTTGTGGAGAGTTTACTTTTAGCATTTTTATTGGTTTTTGTTGTCACACCCACACAGCATGTTGAGAAAAAAACGCAGCAATGCATCCTGCACACAGGGGGTGTGAAGATTTGTGATTGCTCCTACCTTTATGGTCTTAGATGGTTATTAGCTGCAGTAGGCTTGCTATCCAGCTGGAAAGCTGTACAGTGGGTTCTCCCATGCTGTTTTTGCACTCTTTCCTATGCATCAACTTCCTCCTCCATCCAGGGACGATCAGAATTCCTGCTTAGAAGGACTTCTGGTCTGGCCTACTAAGGCTGTCCTCATTTTCTTACCACCTTGAAAACTGTTCTCTGCCTTTTGCAAAATTTTCAAATAGGATAAGGTGGAGAAGGGATACAGGAAACTGTAAAGCACCGTGTGGTTGGGTGACACTGGACTGAGGACTGTGGGTTGAAGGACCAGAAATGAATGTGAGTTGATTTTTAAGGCAATGCCGATGCAGGGAGCAAAACACCCCAACCCTGTGGGCTGTGTGGCAGCCCTAGGGGATGCTTTGAGAAATGCTCTGACATAGGACACAGCCTTTTCCTGGGGTTTCGAAGTGACAAGCTCCTCCTTTGAGCATACCCTCCCTGTTTACTCTTCACTCTAGGCTGTGTACTTCTCCCAGCAGCGAGGATGGAGGGGAAGGCTGGGGTACTTCCAGCCAGTGCTGGTCCTGCCACAGGCTCAGTGCTACAGAGAGCTACTCCAGCAAAGCAGAGTAACTCATTTCATCATGTGGATACCTGCTTCTCCCAGACATTTAACAGGGTTGCCCACTACATTAAGCTTGGCGGCACACTTCAGTAAGCTTTTGAGGGGAAGCCTGACAGCCCTTGCACAACCTATGTGGATGAGGCATGGTGTCTCAGAGACAGGGAGCAGCACACACTAAGCCACAACAACAAGAACATGAGGCACCCGTTAACAGGTTGGATCTGATTTTGCAAAATCTGCCCAGATCTTTGGTTTAAGCCTTACAGAGATGTGATGAAAGCTGAATATCAAGTAGAGCGGAGTTATACAATGTCTTGCAGTGACTGGTAAGATTGATGACCTGGAAAATAGGATTTGGCACTGTTGGCAGCAATTGATGAGTGTGCTGCCGCTGCGTGCAGGTAACACTGGGTCTCTCAGCCAGGCTGCCTCTTCCTCAGATCCTGGCTCAGGTTTGTTCCTTCTCTACACTGACGCACCTCCTGACTTCAGACAGACCTCCATACTCAGGAGATGTTTTCCCATTTTCTATAAGCATCCTGTCAGATGCCTCTCAGTGGCCTGGTGAATGGGATGCACTGCACCCACATCCAGTTTGTAAAAAGTTGGTGGAGGGATGAGCCTCAGTGGTCCTACCTAGCCTGAGTACTTCTCCGGCTCTGTAAGTCAGTAATACTGCACCTGCTGTGCAAAATGAGAGTTCTTATTTTGCAGGGCAAATCAATCCTATCCTAATTGGAAGTCCAGATCACAGGGAAATAAGCAAAGCTTTACTTCTGAGATCCTCTGGGAAGTTCTGGAGTTTGCCTCCCAAAGCAATCCAAGTACATTGCCAAAACAAATCAACTCAGGCTTAGCCATGGGTCTGCAACCTAAAGCTGACTGAAAATGTTAACTTCTGATTTATATTGCCACTAGCAGAAAGAGGATCACACTTTTGGTCTGTCAGCCAAGCTTTACGCACTACAACATGACCTCCAGACATCCCTTCCAGCCTCAGCTATTCTGTGATTCCATGATTGAAGGTGAAGGTCCTGAAGCACAAGTCATATGGGGAGTAGCTGTGGGAGTTTGGGTTGTTTAGCCTGGAGAAAAGGAGACTGAGGGGAGACTTTATAGGTCTCTGGAACTTTCTGAAAGGAGCTTTTAGCAAGGTGAGGATCAGTCTCTTCTCCCAAGTAATAAGCACTAGAACAAGAGGAAATTGCTTCAGGTTGCACCAAAGGAGGTTTAGATTGGGTAACAGGAAGATTTTCATCATGCAACGGGTCATCAAGTGTTGGAACAGGCTGCCCGAGGGAGTGGTTGAGCCACCATCTGTGGAGGCACACAGATGTATAGATGTGGCACTCAGAGACGTGGTTTAGTGGTGGACTTGGCATTCCTGGGTTGACATCTGATCTTGAGGGCCTTTTCCAACCTTAACAATTGTATGATTCTGTGACTATATTTGTTTAGTGCTTTCTCACAGAAAGCAGTCATGATACTGTACAATCCTCTGTTGCAAGAGCCCAGTGAAAATATCAACTCCTGGATTAAAAAACAGAGGGACAAATGAAATGAAAGAAGAGACAGAGGTGGGCTGAAGGGTTTGTAAAGGGCTCAGCACTGAAAGATATTTCAATGACAGTGAATTTCTATTAATCACCCTCAGTTCAGATGTGACTCCCAAGCAGTATAAAAATGCACATCAAAAATCCTCTAACTGTACAGTTTTGCAGAGCCCTTCAGAGTGAACTTCAACATGGCTCCACATATATAAGGAATTTTTTACAGAAGTTGTTACAGAAGCATAAAAAGTTGAAAGCAGACAGACCATCATAATTAACCCTTAATTATTGCCATGAATATAAAATATTGCAATAAAAATAAAGAGTGATTTCTGTCAGAAATATCCAAATTTTTTTGGCCATAAAAATATAATACAAACAGGAAAATAAATATATAGAAGCAGAAAACCTAACTGGACACTACAGAGATCTCCATCTCTTTGGGCTGCTCTGCGAAGGCACCACAGAGCCCTTCTGAGCTGAACCAAAGCCAATATTTCCCAGAAAGCATGCAAAAAGGTCAAGTCATGCTTGCCTCTAGGAAGGAAAAACAGTGGCTTCAGGAGAGAACTCTTGATTGTAGCTAAAGGCTAAAGGAGCAACTTGCTAAGGAGGGTTATGTGAGGGCAGGAGCTTTGAGCTGGACTGAGAATGGAAGGAAATACCTGACATCGTTCACCATTTTGTAGATTTGAATTAAACTGGTTTTGTGTCTGGATTTTCCTGTGGTCTACAGATGGAAGTGGTCCTCCAAGTCATGCTGGAGGCCTGTGGTTTGAGGCTTGGGGTGCTCCCCATCATTGTCAAGATGTGGCAGCCGAAGAACATTTGGGGACTGGGAGTCTTGGGCTGTTCCAGCTGCCCATAAGGCCCCCAGCAGAAATGCACATATGGAGCACTCCAGTGAATCCCTCTCCCTGCCGTTCTGACTTCCACGACAGCAGAGGTTGGAAACATTCTGTTAAGGTCATGGCTTTGCACCTTCTTTACCCTGGCATGGAGCACTCAGTAAAACACCACGGGCGATGAGTGAAGACAATAGGCTTGTTTCAGGCAGCTAAAAGCAAACCTTGCTTTTGCCTCTAGGCCTGAACAGCTTCCCACTCTGGGGAGCACAGAGGAAAGACATGACTCAGCTGCTCTCATCTCACATATTGCAAAGTCCATATTATTCAACAAGGATGTCACCAGAGGAAAGCCATTTCAGAAACACGGCACAAGTAAATCCTAGGCAGGGAGGGAGTTACAGGTGTGGAGATTTTGAGAAGCAAAAGTGTTAAGGAGATCATGTCTGAATGACTCATGTGGAAGCTCAGGGCCTGCCTGGACAGAAACAAACACAAGGGAGGCTGCCTATATTGGACCACTTCCTGCAGGCACCCTTGTTCCTTCCCCAGCCACTTTTTCATTACCTTTAACATTTCACTGACTTTTTCAGTTCTGTTTCTCTCCACGGGCCCTTGCTGTGGCCCTGCCTGCTGTATTGGATTTCAGCATCTAGACACCAACTAGTTGTGGTCAAGCTGCCATCTCTTGTAAAACTGTAAAAGAGTGGTACAAGATACTGTATTTATAAAAAAAAATAGAAAAGAAAAAAGAAGAAAAGAAAAAGAAAAAAGAGAAGAGTGTTCAGCAATCAAGAAAATAAATTCAGAAGTGTATGAATTCTTCAAGGGGAAGGTGATGATCATTTTAGTTTTACTAGTGTTGCATACACTTGCTGGCTCCATTTAGAAAGTGGTAGGGGGTTGTCTCGGTTCTGTTACAATTCATACTACCTGAGCACTTCCCACAGAGCAGACACAGTTTTGCAATTTCGTTTTCCTTTTCATTTTTCCTCCCTGGCCCACTGGGAAATCACTGCAGCAAGCAGAGAGCTCTGTGCACATACACATAGCAGGGGCCAGTGCCAGCCCTGAACCAGGGATGGGGACAGAGAGCATCCCCGAATCAGGTGCCTGCTGCATCATGCAAGGAGTCTGCATGCAAGGGGATTCCCACCAGAGGCTTTGCTTTTCCACTGTAAGAAGAAGACTCAATGGGAAATTAAATTCCGGAGATGGTGGATTTAGCCAAAAGCAGACCCCAGTTCAAATGGTTGATAGAAGATCACGCAGTAGCTCTCCTCTGCTGGCATAAGCCATGGTGTATTGCCCAAGACTGCAGGCTGTATGCAGCCCTCTTGAGTTCTGTCCTGTGCTTTTTGGGGCATTTTGTGGGGCACCTGCCCAACAGAGAAGGAGGAACAGTATGTTTTGTATTTTCAGGTCCGCCTCTGTCCTTGGGAAAAGCAGCTTATCCTGGACAATGACACCACTTCCAAAATCAACTGTCTTACAGAAGCAACATGCCGGTTTTGTGTGACCCATGGGTGGGGCCAGCTCTGGCACCCTCTCAGCGCCACACCTGGAAGACAAGTGGTGACCAGGACAATGTGGTCAAGGTAGAGGAGCAGGGAGAAGTGCACTGAATGATAAAGTTGGCATCCATGGAGATCTATGGTGCAGTCACTGCTGTGGCATCCTCTGAACTCTGGTCTGGCTCTGGGAAGCTGCTGGGCAGCAAAGCAGTGCAAGCAGGCCTTCTGCACCTCTTCCAGCCTGGTCCCTCAGAAGGTATTTCTCCAAAATATTTTTGGACACCACCACCTCCAAGCACTCTGCCAGAGCACACAATGCCCATGTTTTCTAGCCTGACTGATGCCCTGCACACATCTCAGGACACATGTGGTGCTCTGTGATACCAGACTTAGTGTGCAAGTCCTGACTCAAGAGGGTTTTTGCTTTTGAAGTTATTCAAAACAATGACTTCAAATGCACTTGTGCAGCTGTAGGAGGGCAGTAATGTGGGCTAGAGAGGTGATGTTGAGTCCAGAACAGCAGGTCAACATCTCCTGCTCCTTTACAAGGCTCCTGGTATCTCAGACCAAAGGCAGCAGACTTGCTTTCTCCCTATCTTTTTTTCCTTTAGCGTGCACTCTCCAACAGCATAGGTTCCCCGCCTCTGGCTACCCCAGCAGCCCTCAGGAAGTCCCAACAGCCACAGCTGGCATCTCTTGACAACACCCTCCGCTTCAGATCTGTATCTGCTGACTTTTATTGATTCTTCCAGCACCTTTTCTTGGTCCCCAGAAATAACGATTATGGCTTGTCTGTGAGCAAATGAGCAGTGTGAGGACTTATTAAGAAAAAACATTGAAAACAGAAGTTAAAAAAAAAAGCCAGAATGTGACTCCTGGCATGTAGGAAGGAGCCAGATCTGTGCAGAGAAACATGGAAACTCACAGTGGGAGCTGGCAGAGGCAGCCAAGTTGCATGCGTCACCGGGTTGAGCAGGGTCCCAAAGCAAGCAGCAGACCTGAGGTGACTTGTCCAGTGAGGAATGCCACCATGAAGCATGGGCAGCAGGTACCTGGACTGAAAATTCTGGTGTGTCAGGCAGTGAAGAGACTGAGTGTACTGAGGATAGGCATAGAGGGGAAGGAAGGAGGTATCATGCTCACTGACCAGGGGGCTGACCAGGTCCCCATCATCTGTGCTGGCTCCTGGCCCTTCCTTCCCCAGCTCAGTGCATGCTGAGGTCAAAGACAAGGGTCTGATGCAGAGAGAGAACCTTTGGGCACCAGTCAAGTGAAAGTAATGCTGCATGGGCCCAAGGTTGTATAGAAGGGTGGGAAGCAGCATGTGTGGAAACACCGGGAAAGGGGAAGGAAAATGCAGAAGAGAAGCCTGTGGTAGAGCCACAGGAGGTCAAACCAGAGAAAGGCAGGATCTGCAACAGCAGAACCAGACCAGGCTCAACTGCCTCACTGGACACATGGGCCGAGGCCAGTTGTGTGAGGTTCAACAAGGAAAAGTAACAGGTCCTGTACCTGGGTCACAACAACCCCTGCAGCGCTACAGGCTGGGGGCAGAGTGGCTGGAAAGGGGGACAGCAGCAAAGAACCTGGGAATTCTGGTCGACAGCAGCTGAACATGATCCAGAATGTTCCCAGGTGGCCAAGAAGGCCAATGGCATCCCGGCCTGTATCAGCAATAGTGTGGCCAGCAGGACCAGGGCACTGTCCTGCACCAGTCCCTCTGTATTCGGCACTGTTGAGGCCACATCTCAAATCCTGTGTTCAGTTTTGGGCTGCTCACCACAAGCAAAGCATTGAGGTGCTGGAGTTCAATGTCATCTGTGTAATTGCATTTAGATACAACATTTGGGTTCAAAGACCTGAATCTTTGCTGCTGTGATTTATTTTCTTCATAATTAAATGTAATTATAGGTGGAGTCTTGTTAATTGCTCATGTCACATGAGTGTTTTTTCCCATGGACTTCTTGACATCTCCTGAAAGTGAGTTACCCCCTCCTCAATCCTATTGGCATTGGAGAAAGGAGGAGATTTTGCCTCAGCTCCCGTTACAACAAAGGCAGACAGATTTTACTGACTTCTGGTATTCTTGGTGTATTCTCAAGGCAAGAAATTTTTTAGGGTTGTGCTGCCTTTGAGTGGGAAAGTAGTATGGAAACTTTTATTCTCTCCTTTGGTAGAGGCTTATTGCAACACACAGCACCCTGACTTTCAAATAACAAGGTAATTGCATCATCACCTAATCAGTTGCCTTAGTAACAGATTTCCTAAATTTCCCTGTTGCATTTGCATGTTCATAAGTATGAAAATCAGATGTGGAAGAAGGAAAGGAGACATAAGAAAATCCAAGGTGTTGTAGGATGTGCTCCTTGATGGGAAGGCACCCATAAAGCAGTTGGCTGATGGCCTGTGCTTTGTTTACTCATCTTTGTGGTGGCTGTGGCCCCTCAGTGACACAGCAGAAGCTGGCGTTGGCTAAATGGTGGAGAGAGGGGACAAATCTGGAAAATTACTGGCATCTTCCCTGCAAGGTTTGGAGGCACAGAGAGAATTAGATTATGGGCAAATCTTTGTATTTGTAACTTCCAAGGGAGAGCTAGGGCAGAGCTGGGAGCCCAGCAGATAATGAATCATGTAATCATTTAAGCCAGAAAAGACCTTTAAGATCATAGAGTTCAACCATTAATTTAGAATTTTAAGAAAGCTTGAGATAAAAGGCTTGGGTGTTGGAGTGCTGCTTAATCATCAATGCTTGATTCAGCAAAGGTTACCACAGCAAATGCCATTTCCCTGGAATTTGCAGGAAGTCCTCCAGATCAGCTCCTGTTCAACACAGACTCAGATGGCCCCTCTGACTTGCACACTCGGAGGATGCTCTGGAGACGATGCTGCTTGCAATTTCAAGGGCATTTCTCCAGGCAGATCCACTGCAGCTCAGTAACCAGCAGCCTTTAAAATCTGACACTGAGCCTCAACAAACAGTTTCAGCTTTTCTTGATCTAGCAACAGATGAGGAACCATACAGCCTGGACCTGGAAAGGCTGCTCTCCTTCTCCTTTCTGGCAAGCTTCACAGCAAAAATATGAGTTGGGACAGACCTGAAAATAATGGTGGGGGAAAAGGTGAACTGCTGGATGAACAGAGAACGAGCATCCCGGCCAGGTGTAATGGTCTGAGAGCAACAATGCTTGGGGAGGGATGGGAGCTTGTCCATGTGGGCATGAGCCCTGCTTATCCTGATGGAGTCTGGGCCGTGCCTGGAGATAGGATAACAGGCTTCTCCCTGCCCCAGACACTCAGAGTTCCAGGCTCCTGAGTCTGCGAAGCCTCTGAACTTTGCTTCCCTGATTGACCTTAGGGGACACAAAGTATGGAGGTACTCTGGGAGAATGTTCTTTTAGTACTCTTCACAATTTTTTATGTATCTGTCTCCAAGGAGGGAGCTAAGGGTACCAGTGAGGTGCCCAGACTCCCCACCTTGCCCAGCACTGCCAGCACATAATTTTGAGACCTACCCCATCAAGAGCAAGCAACTGACAACAACCACAGAGGGATTTTTCGTCATGTGAACACACCCCAGGTGATAAGGCTGAGAATAAGCTCCAGTCATACATTCTAAAGTACAGCTGCACCTACTCTGTAACTACCCAGTGCTGCTCATGTGTGGGAAGAGAGCAAAGGCTACAGTGTGAGGTTGGCAAACACAGCAGACACACGGCCAGTGTGATGCGGCTGTGATACCTGGAGTCTTGTTTTCAATTCCCATGTTTAGTCTCGAACTGAGTAATATGCATTTGAAAATTAGAGCATGCCTTGCTAAAAGGTGAATGTTGAATACAATGAATTAAGGAAGCATTGTATACAGAAAGCTCTGTAATTATATCATCAGAGAATATCATGTACACTTTGCAATGCTGTGATTCATGATGTTACAAGTAAATAACAGGAGATTAAAAATGTTCTTGGGTTCTTATCTGTAATGTAGCCCAGTTTAAGGGTATACTTATCAAAATTACCAGTGGAAAAACACTATTTCAGAGCTGAGTCACAGAGAGTCACACCAAGTCAGAGATTAAGGTCTTGCTGGGAGAGCTGGGCTTTGATACCACAAGCAAGGCCCTGAGGGACTACCACATATTGAAAATACTAGGGAAAACATTACCAGATCCTTTGGGAATGGCTATGAGAGGTGGGCTTATCCCTATTTTACAGACCAGTAACTCGAAAAGCAGTTCCTCAAGAGAAAAGGACAAGGTAGTCCCTGAGCCAGGGGAGCAGCAGGGCATGTCCTTGCCCCTGCTCAGCCTGCAAGAGCACACTGCCTTTGGTGTGTGCATGAAGGGAGCACACTGGCTCCTTTCATGCAAACATGCAGCCCTCTCTCTCATGGCAGCACTTCTCTTTTCACACCAAACCAGATAGGAGCGAGATTTCTCTCTGTGTTGTTAAGAAAGGCTTCAGCAAATATTCAGTGTCAAATGGCAGGAATCGTCATCCCTGGGAGTTGCTTTGGTAACTCAGACATGTACGTGAGAAAGTCCCCTTACAGAAGGGCAAGAGGTTGGGAAACAGGGTTTTGAACCTACGCCCCAATTTCATCTCCCTGCATTGGAAATTGTAAGAAATTATTTCAGTAATCCAGGCACAAACTTGCCATAGAAAAAACACAGTGCAAATACAAGAAACCTTGATGGTATGGGACAGGATTTCCCTGCATATTAACCTGAAGAAGGAGGATGCTATACATGCAAAAATTGATATCTGAAATAAGGCCAGAAATGGATCTGAGTGTAAACAAAGGAAATACTAAAACAGGATGTTTAAAGAACTTAATGTTCATATGAATTTTTACAGTTAATTTGAGAGGTATTAACCCCCAGCTTGACAGCTAGGCAAAATACTGAGCAGAGGAGGCAGAGAGCTGAATGCAAGAGAGATGATGACCTGTAAGAAGTCTCACAAGGTGCAGTACTGACAGTGAGGTGAGTATCAATGAGTTCTTTGCAGGTACACCTGTGGGAGAGCCAGAGGTCCCTGCTGCACTGCAGCACCATCCATGTGGTCACTGCAGGGTGGCAGAGAGCCCTGCTAGTGCTCTGCTTTCCCCCATGGCAGGGGAGGCATGGTGAAAGGGGGCCCTGTCTCCACAGCTGTCAACATTCAGGTTTAGACATATGACAAGTTTTCTTGCTACCAGAGACGCTAACTATTCACTAATACCTTTCAGGCCTCTCAATATTAAGTATCTTCAATAAATCCAAGCCTTTGCACAGATTCCAGGTATTTAGTGGCACTGTTGGTCCAGGGAAATAATCTCCCTTAGTGGTAAAGCTGTCTGTGGATCACTGCACCCTTGATCTGAGGTCTACCAGGGTTGATCGAGAAATTCAGAGGCATTTTGACTAGGCCCCATCATTGTTATTGCCAACACAAGAGAAGATATTAAACCACTGAGGGGGGACAGCCATGGGAGATGTGTTCATCCAAATAGGCCATAGCATTTTTGGATGTGCTAAATCCATGAAGAAAACTGTTAGCACAAGTGGGCATGCTTGAACTAACAGCTGAAACTGTGCCCTTCCACCAGCAGCTGGATGCAAGGTCTGGGACCAGGCAAGCATGGATTGTGCTAAAGTTCTTTGGCAGCTCCTAGATCTGTAGGGGGAAACATGCCATTGCTGCTGACTTCATGAACTAATAGGATCTGGGAATGCTGTTCCAGCCAGTTCAACATGTTGCTGAAGGTACACAGCTGTGGCCAGTGAATTGTGTGATATGCTCCAAGGAAAACCTTCCTGCCTTTCCCCTTGCTCCCAAAATGACCTACATGTGGAATCATGCAGGTATCCGAAATCAGAGTTCAACAAGAGCCCCCCGAGACTGTCCAAGAGAAAGACAGAGATGTCTTCCTAAAGGCAACACCTGGATAGGATCAGATAGCCAAAGCAAAGGTTTCCCAGGTGCAAATGTCCTTGTGGGCTTTCAACTCCATACAAAAGCTGTGTCTGACTCCTCTTGACCTGAGGACAGCAAAAAGAACAAAACAGCAATAGATTTCCTCTGACTGTGGTGAAAGCTGTTGCAGAGCTTTACTGATGGAAACCAGGCAAGTTAATGGTGCTACAGGGAGGTCAACAGTTCTGGCTTTTATTTCATCTCCAAGTTTTGATTTCAGACAGAGTTCAGTGTTGCTACAGCTCTCTCTGTTGATAAGAAAGGACTTGGGGCCAGCCAGTGATATCAAGTGAACACTGAAGGACACTGCTATTTGGCTGCTGCTGGCCCAAGGCTCTGTCCCACCTCTGTATTATCTCACCACAACCCCGTGGAGACTCTCAGGAAAAACTTGCTCACTAGAAACCTACTAAATAATGCACTGGAAACCTAAAAGTGTTCATCCTTCACACTATTAAACAATTAGGGGGAAACCTCTTTTTGTAGACAAGGTAATTAATAATTGTTACATTAAACTATAAAATGAATCAAGAGCTGGATTTCTAAAGTCATTTATCAAAGCTGGTTGTAGTTTCATATACAATAAGGGAGATTACTGTAGAGCAAACGCCAGTTTGGAAGAAAACCAGAAAGGGATGGTTCCCCCTTGCTTGTTCTTTGAGGAATGGCAGTGGTGAGTTAGCTGTTTGGAGGTGCCCCAAGCCTTTAGCACCACCCAGATGTGGTTGCTTTTGGGAAGACACACCCCAAACAGCACTTCTGTGATGTAAGGCATAAATGCTACTTAGTGCTGGGAATGGTGCACAGACGCTTGTGTGCAGAAAAGATACTTCCGAGATATTTTTAAAACCATTCCCAGTGAAATAAAAATTCCCCTTGGAAGGGGAAGAGAGGGCTCAGTATCCCTTATATCCAAAGCAGTTTTCATTAACCTGAGAATCTTACATTAGACAAAAAATTCATATCTAGTGTCATTGCAGCAGCACACACACTCCTTGCAAGAACCCAGTAATTTCTGTCAGACCCTGCCCTGCTCCTCCCAAGCCCACCACCAAAGACATCAGCCCACCCAAGGAAACCTGGAGGCGCCGCAGCAGCCAGGGGAGCCTGGAAACTGGGAGGAACCAAAGGTGGGAGAGGGCGCACTCAGAGTCCTTACTTGAGTGGAGTCGTCTGTGTCAGTCTGCTCCCTAACAACTTACACACTCCTCGCCAGCCTTACATGTAAAGGAGACTTCTGTGACCCACGGATGCCTCATGTGGTCGCTATGTATCCTCCAGCAGTGCCGGGAAGGGAACTGCTGAAGATGTCCCCAGCAATGGGGAATCCTCAGCTGCACTGCAGGGCGGTGCCTTCCGTCCGATGCCTGCCCCGTCTTTGCGCAGAGATCACCCAAGAGGAGGGAGCAGCAGAATCCACAGCCAGTCTCTGCCTGCCCATGCCTCAGCACAGCAGGCTCTCCGGCCCCCTCCAAACAGCTCCTTTATGACTGCCAGCAAAGCCCACGTTTGGGAATGGAGCTTTAGCAAGGTCAGACTGCGGTGAAACTGCTTTTCTGCAGCACACCGCACAGATGCGAACTGACACTGGTGCTGCAAAGCATCCTTCCACTTTCCCCTGACTTTTCAGTGTTTTTTCCTCATTTTTATCACCTAAAATAAAACTCTCATGGCAGGAGGGGGAAGTATCAGTCTTATGCCTCATAAACCAGGCCTCCGACGCCATTTGGAGGCATTCTGTTCCATGATTAAAGTTGGGCTGGATATTTTATTCATAACAACCACATTAGGCTTTTTCTCTGATATTTGTGCTACTCCCTTCTGACCCACCCCCCCCCACCCCCCTTTTGGGGGCATTGACGTGTGTAATGATTTCCTCTCTGCAGGAGCAGAGTTCATAGTATAGGAATAAACACTCATTTTAGCCAAGGGTGAATTCATGACTGTAATTTATATTTTAAACCAAGGCAAGTCTTATGCTTATAGACAAGCAGATCATGTGGTTGCAGTTGAAACTTAGGCACCAAAAAACACCAAGTGTGACATTTACAGAGCAGGATCCTAATGGAAGTGGCAAAAAAGGAGCAGGGCACAAGCTGTCTCCCTCTGAGAGCTACCTGTCCGGATCCTGCCTTTGCTATTAGTGTCCTTGCCAGGACATAACCCTGCACTGATTTCCTTGTTAAACATATGGACTTTATTTTAAGAAGTTATAAAGGCATGGAAAGGAGATGAGCTCCCTTTGGCAGGGAAGGTGAGGATCTGCAGAGGCTGTTGAGTCACTTTGAAGCAAAAAAGCATGTAAATGAAAAGATCTTTCATTGTCTGCCAGTCACACAGGGATCCTGGGAGCACCTGAGTGGGACTACATCCTTCATACCTGCAAAAAGCCAAGGCAAAACCTGAGAAGGAAGGAAATGCCCTGAGAAGAAAAGGAAATGTAGCTTTGAAAGAATGAAGAGTAAGACAGTCTGGTAAAAGGAGGAAAGGCAAACAATCTTGAAAGCTTTCAAAGGCATGAGACTGTTGCACAGAACAGTCTTGTTCCTGCAAAGACACGCAGTTAACATTAGAGGCAGAGCAGCCCCATCGGACAAATCGGAGCACACATTTATATTTCTGCCAGACTATAACATCTGTTTGTGGGCCTAAATGCTACCTTGGCAATGTGAAAGGTGGACAAGTCAGCATCTCTGGAAATCCAGCACTGGGACAGATCACTCAGTGCTCCTGCATGGATGGCAAAACTCCTCAAAGAGCCTTCATGTTCCTCTCCCACTTGAGTAGCTGTGCAGTGTAAACAAGGCATGTACAGCTTCAGGAGTCACATCAAATATATGTCTGAAACAGTTCACACAAAGCAGCAAACAGCATGCAAACACTCAAAATCAGCTGCATCCCCAGATCTGAATCCTTTACCTGTTAGTTACCCAGGGTTACAGATGGAGGAATTGCTAAGTGAGCTGCAGGCATGGGGAAGTCTTGTTTATCTGGAGAAATGTGTCCTTCATCCCCTTGCCTTTGCATGTCAATAACCCAGCTGCCCTGTGTCCATTAGGACATCATCCCACAGGCAAGAGACTGCATAATGTGTTTCAGGCTTCAAGTGTTCTGTGCCCCAGAGGCCTGATAAATAAGCACATGCCCAGCACCCACCCAGATGCTATCACAGACAGGGTACCAACAGCTGGATTCGATTCACCCTGCCCTTATCTCCAGCAAGAGCTGCATCCTTCCCTGAGGAGCAGCCAATTTTCATGGCACCTGTAGAATAATTCACCTTGAGATGTCTATCCCACCATCAGATTGGAATGAAACAGGGGCTTGGGGAGAATGGACAGGTGGGATCAACAGACAGCCAGATGGGCAGCCTCGTCAGCCTTGTTTCTTTAGCAAACCAAGCTAAAAATAATAACGGCAAGAGAGAGATATTTGAGAAGCTGAGAATAAGGCACAAATGTCATGTGAATCATAGGGCCTAAAAGGATGCCTGGGCTTTCTCAGGCAACTGCATTGTGTTATTCCTTTCACACACCATCCTCAAGGATGATTTGCTCTTTCATTCCACCTACTCAATGGAAAGCTTGAGTTACGCTTTATTCATCTGGTCACTGAACACATCCTCCTAACTTCCAGCTGGATTTGTCTTACTTTTTTGGACAACTTCATTGAAACAAGAACTTAGACTGCACCCAATGAATTTTAAGCTAAAAGTATGAAGTCAGGAATAATAATGACAGCTGTAGAAGAGCCGAGACACATGTTTGGGTAAGACAGACTACAAGAGGCCTGTTAGTTTGCATATATCTGAATGGTGCTTCTCTGTGTTTGTGTAACACCTCTAAGACAATGTGTTCAGGAAGCTAAAGCTGGACTACCACCCACATTTCTGAAGCCCAGTCTCACAAACATTGGTTTGAGGTTTTCACCCTTTCATTATCCCTGGTACTAATGCTATTTTTAGAGTTCACAAACTCTTTGCTCTACATACTGTTCTGAATGATGCCGGAGTTAGAAAAAAGACCATTTTACTGTTCATAACTCTTTGATTGTTGCAACGTCTTAAACAAAAAGTGAGGCTGAGGGTGAAATAGCAGTGAAAAGACAACCAGAAAATATTTTTTTATATACTAGGAAGTACTAGCTTTTGCAATGACTTTTCTTATCAGCCTCTGCTTGATTTCTCAAGTGGCAGTTTTTCGTACAACAACCACCACCTCACCTGAAATCCACAGCAACAACAGAGCTGATGTGTTAGTGCTGTGTAGCAGTCCTGTCATTGCTGCCTGGAGGAGACAGCCTCAGGATGGGACTTGAGGCTGTCAGAAAATAGCTACTAGTGCATGTCAGATGCATGTTGTGTAGTGAATGCACAAGCTTCACCAACCTATATTTATTTGGGTGTGGATCAAGTAAGGCACCTTTGATCCACCTACAGCAGCTGCACCTTGCTTTTCCTCTTACACTTCAGAGCAGTTTGTTTTGTAGCAGCCTGCGGAGGAAAGGGTCAGGTTGAAGGAGCTTCTCTAGCAAGTGATGTAAAAAACAAATATAGTCTGTGCTGTGAAAACCTCACCACACACACATCAGGCACTGCAGATGGATGGAATACTATGAAAGGGAAAATTGCAAAGAGACAGCACAGGAGCAGGAGCAGAGGGATTAATTTACTCTAATTTCAGTATTTGGAAATAGAAAAGACTAGAGTAGTCTTCACATCCTAAGGCTGTGGGACTTGGGGTGGATTATTTAAAAAGAAGAAGTATGAACAAAGGATTCCTGACTCGGTGTTTAGGTATGACAAGTAGGTGCTGTGTTAGCCGAAGACCTTCTCAGTGTGAAGCAGTGACCTGAGGATACTGAAAAGGATGTGCCATGAAGGAGAACACCTGAAGGGTCCTCTCGAGCCGATGACCACATCAGCCACAGTCTGGACCTGCCACAGTGGATACAGTGAATATCTGGCAGTGGATACAAATCCAGATATGCCCACAGTCTAATGTCTTCATACAAATTCTCTTCTAGTTAATAAAATGCTTAGGACTAAAACAGCAGTCCCTCCCCAAGCCACAGTGTCTGCCTCTGATCAGGAAGGGCACTCTATGCGCTTCCCAGAAACCAGCAGTTCTCTCTAGAAACAAAAGACCCACTCCTTTGTTTCAATGTCCCAGCAGCATAAGCACAGGGAGCAGTGGCACCACTGGCAGCAGGGAGTGGGCTGGTGGGGGAGCAGCTGAGCACAGATCCCGGGGAGAAAACCATGACCTTTCCCAGACTGACTTTTGTTTGCGTGACAGGATGGAGGAGATGGGGAGAGGCTGCAGTGACTGTGTGGGATAATTATCACCTGGGTGGGTGTGAAGGGCTCTCAGAGAGGCCAAGGAGATGCTTTGCCAGCAAGGGCACAACAGTGTCTGGGTTTGCTTATGTTTTGTAGCGCATTGGCATCATTGCCCCTCTGCAGCTGTAAATGCCAAGGTGACCAGGCCACATGCAGGGAAAAGGCTGCCCAAATCAGGACTTGTTGTGTCTGCTGGTGGCACACAACATACCAAGCAGGACAGAACACACTCCCTGGACTCCTTGTTTGCTGATAGGGCATGGGGTGGTCACCCACAGCTCTCCTGGGAGTCAGGCAGTGCTTTTGCAGTGGAATAGGTCCAAATGCATTTCAAGGGTTACCTTAGGAAGAGAGGAACTGCAGCCTATCATTGCAGTCATACCTAACAAGAAGGGAGTGGATGGGCAAATCCTGCTCAGGAAAGGTGCATGGAAAGGTCCTCTGTAAGCACCACCAGTGTCTACCACCACCATCCACACCTGCGGCACCATCCCCACCGGTGTCCCACAGCTCTGACACATGAGCAGACGGGCTGGCACAGAGCTGCACATATGTCACTTTCCCACAGAGCCTTGTGTCTGAGGAGCCCAGAAACCCTCCATCTGGGGTCTTCCTCTAACTAAGGCATTGTCCAGTTGAAGCATGAGAATGTGACTGACCTACACTGGACAGGCAAGAGGAGAAGACAGTCTCCAAATTAATGAGATTCTGTTCTTCTGTGAACAGAAAAATGAAAATACCCTGTGAAGGTCTTTCTTTGGTCAAAATGTTGTGACTCCAAGAAATAATTGGCCACTGTGAATTTCTAAGTTTGTGGGGTTTTTGGGTTTTGTTTTTGTTTTTTTTTTTTTTTAATAAGAATCACAGCCAATTCACATATATGTAAATTGGATTTCAGAGGTGCAAGAGAAAGTTTTTTCTTTATTATTCTTGCATATTTTGTGTCTCATTGTGAGGGCATCTTCTGCTTCAGCAGTAGCTATCACAGGACATGAAGCCAGAGATACAGCAGCTCAGTGCTTTGTCAGTTCTACAATGCTAGTTAACCTCGGGTGAGGACACTATCGCTGAAATATAACAACGGAGTTACTGGGTAACACAATCTCCTGTTTCTCAAATGATCAAACAAATTATTCATCTTTCTAGACTGAACTTAAACTGACATTGACCTTTTCATTTAAAGTAAAGATCTCAGACTACCTAACATGAAGAATGAGTTTTTTTGTTGTTTTTTACCCTTAATTAAATGAAAGTAGGTTTTATAATTTAAACATTCCCACACACTGTTGAATGAACGCAAATTTTTTCCGTGATTATTCATGCAGCGCAGCAGCAGGCTGAAAACAGCAGTGTTAATTCCCCTGTGATTCCTCCAGAATGCATAGGGTGCATACAGAGAGTTACAGTAGCTCCTGGAGACCTGCCACAGAGGGCTTTATTGTGCCAAGTCATGCACAGAATAATAGGAAATGGCAGAGTGTACTCCAGAATTTCCACTCTAAAGCAGAAGCTTGATGTGATGGAGAGGCTGGAAGCAACAAGAGGATGCCCTCCTTTCCCCATTGCATGGCCCTGCACAACACGTGCATGGTGACATTTGACAAAGCAAAGCCTGGATCATTGCACAGCTCCTTTCCCAGTTATGTCCATGCCTGCTTAGCCATGGGATAAGGCAGGGCAGAGACAGAAAGAAAATGGAGGCTATGGATTAAGAGGTGAAGTGTGCCATGTCTGGGGTGGCTGGGCCACACAGATTGGTCACCCTGAGGGGCACAGTTGCCCATAGCGTAAGTCATGGGCAGGATGTCACCAGTGCCGTTGCCATCAAGTGGGTGTGCCGAAGCAGTGAGACTGTAAGGACAGTGCAGGTCCTGGCACTGCAGGTCCTGGTCTGCTTACCACTGCAGAGACCTGCATGGTGAAACACCCCTGTCTACACCAACACTGGTCACCTGCGCAGGATGGGGCATTGAATGTCCTCAGATGCAGATAACTTTTTCCCCAGTGTCATACAAAGAGATATGAGCTCCCTTTGGAAGCAGTGAGAGACAAGGGCCACATATGGGTGTGTGGCTGGGCCATCCCACACCACCTGCAAAACTGTCCGTCTCCAGAGTGTCATAAGGAGCCTTAATTCCCTGTGATCCTTCCTTTGGTATGTTCCACCACCAGCAGGACTCCCCACACTGGAGCAGTTCGTGAAGAACTGCAGCTCATGGGAAGTTCTTACAATGAAAAAGTTCATGGAGGACTGTCTCCTGTGGGAGGGACCTCCCACTGGAGCAGGGAAGAGTGTGAGGCGTCCTCCCCTGAGAAGGAACAGCAGAGACAACCTGTGATGACTGACCATAGTCCTCATTCCCCATCCCCCTTCAGCTCTGGGGTGAAGGAAGTACAGGAAATTGGCAGTGAAGCTGAACCCAGGAACAAGGAATAGGTGAGGGGAAGTCATTTTAAGATTTGGGTTTGTTTCTCGTTACCCTACTGTGATCTGATTGGCAATAAAATGAAGTTATTTCCCCAAGCTGAATTTGTTTTGCCTATGATGATAACTGTTGAATGATCTCTCCCTGTCCTTATCTTGACCATGAGCCTTTCATGATATTTTCTCTCCCCTGCCCAGCTGAGGAGGGAAGTGATGGAGCAACTTTGGTGGACACCTGTCATCCAGCCAGTGTCAACCCACTGCAAGGGATTAGGGACTTTCTGAGCAGGAGATGGTATCTGCAATATCATTCTTAATAATCACAGTCAGAGGTAATTTGTTCAGTCTGTCATGAATGTTTGTATAGTTTCCACCTTCACAATTAGTACAGCAATCAGTTCCATAATTTTATAGGTACTCTGTGAAAAAAGTACTTTATTTTGTACTTCTGTACAAAACTTGCTGATGGCTGGTGTCTCTCTGGTTCTTACAATGTGAGAAAAAGTAAATGACTTTTACTTCTTTCATCCTTCTCTACAGCATCCCAAGTTCAATCAGCCCCAATGGGACATAGAGACCTCTACAGAACCACAGCTGCCTGCATCCCAGGGTGGAGACTCCTGATCCACTTTATTTCTTTTAGTCAGGAAAGCACTTTATACTCATATCCTTCTCTCAAAATTTTCTAGCTCCGAGATGGGGGAAAAACACTGCATCCTGCATTCACAGTTGGACTACTCATTACCTAGTAACATAACATTTTTTGACCTATTCACGATTCATGATTCATTTCCTAACAATTACCTTACAAAACCTATAAGCCTTTTTTGCAATAACACTACCTTACCTCTTAGATAACAGTTTCAAACTGCATTGTCTAACATTACACCTCAGTCCACAGGAAATGTGACCTGACTTTTTAGTGCTTCCCACAATTCCCATTGAAGTTGTTCTACTCAGATTTCCCCTGAAGTGCAATCAGGTAAAGACACATGCATTCCTCTATGGAATTAACCTACATATTTCTAGTGAGCAAACAACCATCTGTCTCTAGTTGAAATATGCATGCCTGACTAAGCCCTGGTGTTGCCTATGCCTCCCCTGTAACAGTCCTGAGCACTGAAGATCACCACACTGAGGATGAAGCATATTTCAGCCCACAGAAACCTGTCGGCTTCAACAAATGTTAGCCAGGCTTGAAAAGGAATCCAATCCATTAGAAATTATTACTTAAATTCTAAAAAATGTATGCATGTATATATGTATCTATCTATCTATCTGGAAAAGGAATGACACCTAAGCAAATGCATCATGAGTTGGAATTAGGCTTAGTTGTAGTGTTAGCCTTGGTGATTCCTATCTGAATTAACATAGTACACTACAGAGCCAGACTGAGTTTGCTGTATTCACATCCATATCTATATTTCCTTGCGTGTTCTGTTAGGCAATCAGAAGAGATAAATCCATGTTTTTCTGGGCCTCAGCATCTCTAAACCTCTGGTTCTTCCCTGTTCAACTGCAGGAAAATGCTATTGAACATTGCTGAGTAGAGGAGGGGGTCATGGGGAGGCACTGGGAAAATGCATGCCAGGTAGAGCCCAGCACTGCACCGATTTTGATCCTTCCATATATTTCTTATCTGGGCCACCCATGATGCAGGGACCTCGGCCTCAGTACAAAGCTGCCATTAGGGTTAAAGGTTAGGGTTTGCATTCAGAGAACCACCATGCCTACAAGCTCCACAGACCAGGGCTGAAAAATCCATATCAAGGAGAATATGTCACTGCACCAACATTGCTCCATCCACAACTTCCTGACCTTGACAACTTATGGTACCTGGGACTTCAGTCCCAATCCCAAGCCTCCATTAGGGTTAAGGTATGAATTCAGAGATCTACAAAGCAATAGCTCCAGGGACACCACGTCTGGAAAAGGCATGCCAAGGGGAACACAACATTGCACCAACATCAGTCTGTCAACATGTTTCTTATCTGGGCAGCCCATGGCACATGGCACCTCAGTCTCAACCACAAGTGAAGGCTGTCAGTGGTCTCTGGTGAAATATTTCAGTCTCTCAGCACTGGAAATCTTGGATCTTCTCAGTCTGATGTTAATGTCTTGGCCCTGAGAAGGGCTAACAAGGACATCAGAGGAAGAAGCACAAAATTGAATCAGACCATTGTGGAAATACTCTAACAGAAATGGGTTTTTTCTCCTGTTCATTCAGAGCACAAACATGCCCTGTACTTAGGATCCTCAGCCTTTCCAGAATTCACAAAGGTTTTATTTATTTTATAGTGTTGCTAATCAAACTGGGTATTCCTATTGTCCAGAAAAACATCCAGTTTTCTTTTGATTCATACTAAACTCCTGGCCAGAGTGTTATATTAAAGTTCTTAGAATAATGCAGCACAAATTCAGAAATTTACTTTGGGATTGAATTTTGTAGCCGAGACCTACCTCACACAAACATTCACCAAAAAACTATGCTAAATGATATCTGGGTCTTACACAGCACTTCTCCATAGACCTCAAACAATTTGCAAAAAGGGTCTACATAATTTCACTTTTCTTTAAAACTGACATGACTCATTTTTATCTAATAAATCAGGAAATTAATTATGTCAAACTTCTGGTCTAACTCCAGGGATCTACCAAATACTCTACGCAGTCTTACAGAAAGTAGATGAAATTATGGACAGTGCGGTCATATGTAGATTTCCTGGCATATGCACATCTCCTGGCCATCTTTGTACTGCACAGGGACATGATGTGCCTGCACTGGCCCACGCCATGTCGCTGCTGAGCATTCTTGAGCAGTGTGGCTCCTTATGACAAAGGCCAAGCAAACACTGGTGTCTCAGTTTGAAAGACAAGTGTCTGCCAAGGAAGGTGGGAACCTTCCTTGGAATGGAGAATATGACCCCTTTCCCTCTGAATTATTATAACTTTGAAATTAAGGGGCTTTCAGGCAAAGATATGGGAAAAGGACTAACAGCTCTTTACTAGTGTGTGTATATATAACAAGACAAACAAACAGCAAGCAATGGCAACAACAACAATCGAGAACAGTCCCAATGAACAGTCTCTTCCCGCTTTTGAAGCAACTTCCCCTTTGGAGCAGTTCCGGTCACAGCCACAGGGGCGCTGGTGGCTCCCGGCCGGGCAGGGCCGGTGCGGTGATTTCCCCGCGCCTGCAGGGGGCGCTGTGGCACGGGCTCAGTCCCGCCTCCCTCGCACGGTGATGGCGGACAGACGGGATGGGGAAATGGGCCGCAGCAGGAACTCCGGAGTAGCAGCTGGAACGGCAGGGCGGGCTCACCCAGGGCAGCAAGCAAGAGGCGGCAGAAACTCAGAAGCTGTGGCAGGGGAACGGCAGGGCTGGACAGAGGCAGCCCAGCTCCCGAACACGGCTGGGAGAGGCTCCCTTGGAGGGGAAAGAAGCTCAGAGTCCCGGGGTTTCCCCTGAGGCACTCCAGTAGATGGTGAAGAGTTCTTTTTAGTGAGGTAGGGTGTTAATAAGGCCCCAGTTCAGTGGCTGCTCTCATGAGCAAAGGCTCGCCCCCCACGTCAAAAGAAGCAGGACAAGGCTGGGCTCCGACAGTGGCAGTGAATTTACCCCCCAGCACCCAGCAGCAGCTCCCAAGCCGACAGCGAGAGCGAGAGAGAGCGAGGAGCTGCGCCCAGCCCCTTCTCCCAGCCCAAACCTCACGGTATCTTTGCCCTTCCAAGAGAAAAACGCCCAGGTAAAGAGAGAGAGTAGCCAGCTGCACCCTTCCCCTGTGCTGTGACAACTTCTTTTGTGTTAAGTACCGGTCATTATTGTCTCTTAGCAGCATAATGTGAGAAAATTCCCTTAGAGAAACAGAAGGAAAAATCCTAAACCCCAGCAGCTGGGGGTTTAGGATTGTGTCAGCAAAAGCATGGCCCACAGGTCAAGGGAAGAGGCCCCTAGCCTTTAGTCAGCACTTGTGGGACCACATCTGGACCATACTGAAAGGCTTGGCATAGTAGAGCAATCCCAGTGGAGGGCCACCAAAATGGTCAGGTGACTAGTCCACGGCATATGAGGGGAGGCTGAGAGAGTTTGGCTTGTTTATCTTCTCAAAGACTGGAATTTTCCTTATGTTTCCATGATTTTGAATTCTGAAGACCCAAGCAATTACACCAGTTCAACAGCGGGTAATAAATCCCTGGATATGCTCTGTTTACCCGTTGCCAAACATTTAAGAAGCCTTTGGCATGAAAATCACAACATGTAAGTTAAGATAGTTATCAAAAACTTTTGAAGTCAACTCTAATGTGAATTTTGCAATTTTTCCAGCTCCTCTCTGTTAGAGATAATAAGTTCCATGCTGAACTGAGGAGCATTCAAAATACTTACTAATCTAGGCAAGGTGTCTGATGCCATATTTAGCAGATCATTTAAAAGAAAGCTTGAGCCCAATCTGTCTTTTATATAAGCCATTGTACTAAATCCCAAAAGGTGGAATAAGGCTACTAGAATCAGCTGATACTAAGTGAAAATGTGAGTAATGCTTGAATGTTTCAGAAATTTATTTTCTCCATAGATAGCAATGTATGAGTCACTCAGGCTCCCTAGCTACTGCACTGCATGAATGACTCAAAACTCCATCGAGAACAGAGGCACAAGCAGTTCTCTTTGTGCCAGATTTTCTCCTTTCAAATCACCCTTGCTGTATCTCACCCACTTCAAAAGAAAGGAGAATCTCTTTCCCTATTACTTCCTTCCACCGTCCCCATGCAAGCCCAGATAAAGCATTGTGCACAAGGATGGTCAGTGCTTGTTGTGATTGAAAAAGCACAGTCCATGATGTGTTAAAGTGAACTCAGTTAACCTTTTTTATGAAGTGAAAATGTACATAAACTAGTTGCTTTTCTGAGCTCCTCTGAAGTTCTTGGAAGAGCAAGGACACTGCACATTTAATCATGGTGAACCCAAATGTCCTGTATGGAATTTTCCTTTATAGCAGAGCTCAGTCTGGGGTCTTGGAAATTTTAGTCAATCATTTGTTTGAGAGAAAGTTTTAAATGCAGTTCATTGTGGACTTCGAAACACCTCAGTCCCCAGAGACCTGTACAGTTTTACAAACTAGTAATCGCTCTTTAGTTTAAATGGAATAAATTGCTGTTGAGGGGACCCATTTTCATTTGTACTAGGTATCTCCATCAGAATAACATTTTTACTGATTGCTCACTACATCTGAACCTAAGTTCCCTCTGCAGAGCTCTGAGAAGCTTTTCAGAGTCAAGGCAAATCTGTTCTTGGTGTCATATTCCCACTGTCTCATCACTTGATGCATCACAGGAGTCATTTTCCAGGGACAGAGAGGTGGCGAGGGAAAAATCATACTGGACTGTATATTAGTTGTTACTTGAAAAAAAAATATGCTGCATAATCTGACTATTGCCTTACCCCATTACCTCACCCCTAGACTGATCATCAGCTTCTTATTCTTTCATCACATCCATGTTGTAACGACCATGGGGTATTTTGGACAGTGATAATTTCCTGTTCTTAAAACCCTTCCTCCATAAGATCAGTCTGACCTTTTGGTCACATAATGGGAAGAAGTGTACACAGCCATTTGTCAGAGCAGATCTCAGTAAGACAAGCCACTGGTTTCAGTTCTGCAGTCTGTTTCCTATTTATGAGAAAGCCACTAAGTTCAGAAGGAATGACTGTGAATTGTTTTCCTAAGCCATGTTTCCCATTACACATTTATAATTCAGCTTTTTCAGAAGTTTTTTCATTTTCTTTGATTCTTCAATGTTCTGGATACAACATCTTTATACAGACAAAAGCAACAGCAGCCTAAGAGTCATGAACTCCTAATGCTGTTAACACAAAATCTTTTTGCTAGGATTCCTGTTTCAGAGTTAACCATTTCACTGGTGTTGGCCTTAACCATCTGAATCCAACAAAATGATCCAAGAGTGGGGTACTCTGCTAAGGAGGCAAAAGCCTTCACTGCCAGAAAAAACTTGGTTTGGATGAGTCCTTTCAGCTTGTCCAGAGTTTCTTCTGTTGTCACCATGAAACACAGAATTCTTTTAGGTCAGTCATTTGCTCTTTTACCTTGGGGCTTCTGAAAGAGTTTTTGATCACAAGTCTCAAGTTTCAGTCAATTACCACTGACTTTGTCCTCTCTTTTGGCTAACACAGACTCGTTCTGTTGGTATTTAAACACCTAATTCAGGAGTCTATAGTTGTGTGAGAAACAATAATAATAATAAATAATGCTATAGTCATCTGAGAAAGCAGATATCCAGAAGAAGAACATGGATATATGAGGGACAGGAGATGGAGTTGTGCTTGTTCAGCCTGAGGAAGAGAGAGGTTGGAGTAATCTCGTTGATGACCACAACTACATTATGGTATCGGTGAAGACAAACTCTTCTCAGAGGTGTAGAGGAATTGAATGAGAGGCAACAGAGACAAATTGCAAAAACAGGAATTCCAATCAGATTTTCGGAAACATCTTTTCACTATGTGGACAGCAAAGTATTGATACAGGTATTGGCATCTCCATTTTTGGATACTCAAAACTCATCCAGACACAGCCCTGAAAAACATGCTGTAACTGGGTGCGCTTTAAGTGAGGGATTAGACAAGAGGACCTACAGAGGCTCTTTCCAGCCCAGATTTTCCTATGGCTCAATAATTCTGTGAGTTTGCAGGACATCTCAGATATGAAACAAGAGTCAAAGCCACCCTGTTAAATTGCCTTTCACATGTAGCTTAAGAAATTTTACACTGGTAATTTCCACACCACTAATAGTTTGTCTCTCCTTTGACTAGTTCACTGAAGTTTAATTTTGTTTCAGATTGGGACCAATTTATTTTTAATGAAAGTACTTTAGCCATAATGCTAACTGAAATATTTTGGACATAGACTAAAATCACTAATTTCTTTCTTTCTTTTTAGCTCCACTTAAAGGATCTTATTTTTCTCCTTGCTCATCATTTTTACCAGTTGAATTATTCCTGTATATAATCTCTTCTATTCATTAACTTCTGCTTGTCTGTTGGCTGCAAAGATATTTGGCATTGAAAACTGACAGAATATCAGTATATGTGGTGACCTTATAACATGATTAATTAGTGTTTGGAAAGCACTTTGCAATCAGTCAAGGAAAAACTGCAAGGCTGTGAGGGTTAACAGTGAGATCTTTTCCCTTACTTTTTGCTTGATTTGTTTTATAAACAGTGACGCAAGCAAATACATCAGGACCCAAATTGGAAAGCCACTTCTTACTATGTTGGATTAAAGGAATAGAAGAGCACTGCAATGATTTTGCTCGCTTTTTGAAAGATATGACAGCTCTGGCTTTTTCTATACATTTGCAGTCAGCTTAGTTCTCATCAGGCTGTATTTTGTCAGTTAAGTACTTATCTGAAACCCTTGCCCAGCAATCTTACCTAATGATGCCTTTCTCACTGCTGTTGCTTTCAAAGCAAAAACTCACACAGTCTTGTTTGGCATGTTATCTCCTATCAGCTCTTATTCAATTGATAAAAACGTCTTCAAAAACAACAGAAAACCTAAGAAAATGTGATAACAAACATCAGTGTATTAGGGTTTAGCAAAGTGTGATTACAAGCACCATGGAGACCATTGTCAGGTCAGATCTGTATCCTTAATTAACTGAAATAAAGAGAAAATATAATGTTAACAAGATTAACAAATGAAATTACCAAATTGTAGGTGTTAATATTGCTAAGTATAATTTTGCTAAGTGTTGTTTCAAAAGATATCAACCTAGAAAATAATTTTCTCTCCATTTTTTAATATTTGTTACTCACTTCTTTTTTTTTCCTTTCTCTCCATTTCAAAGAGATTGGAAAATGTTCTGCGAGAGCCTCCTGAGGACTGGACTGGAATTGGCCTTCTTGTACTTTAGCTCAGAGATCAAACTCTTTTACAGAAAAGAAAAACAGTGCTTTTGGTTTTCTCTTTTTCCTAATGTACCAACTTAAAGGTGTCATCCCTTGGGAAAAATTCTAGGCTACAGCATGAAGCTTTCCTGTTTCCTTTCGATGTTTTCGGAATCATCTCTGGAAAAATTAATTTAGGGACAGGATTATTAGGATGTTTTTATCCCATTTTAAAGCTTCTTAGGGTCCTCCTTTGGAAAGATGGAAAATAAACGTCTTGGAGAGAGAGAACGCAGATACACATTTCTGTGCAAAGACTGGCAGTTTTATTGCAGAATCTGTATCAATGCTTTGGAGATATCTAAAGTCACAGCTGGCAAAAGTCATGACTAAGCCAATCACTGGCCAACAGGTAAGTAATGTGGAAGACAAGTAATGGGGAGGACAAAGCTTGCCACAGAGACCAATCTGGATTGATCAGAACACCCGTACCATTAAAACACAGTTTATAATGCACTGTAGTGAAATTAAAAGATAAGTGTGTGTCGTTCAGGAAGAAGACAGATAAACCTTTCTCCATATTAAGAAGTTCTCCAGTCACTATATGTTTGCTGGTAATATTCACACTTGTAATGAAAAATGAAACATGTTACTGGTAGCGCTGTCCAAAACTGCAGTCTTGCCAACCTCTATTATGAGGCAGCATGTAAACATTGAAAACTACAGAGAAGGAAAGGACTCCTCCCCTTTGATGTCTGTGCAGCCTTGGCCACTTCCTTAAGCAGTGTTTTGGTGGGACTTTGTAGTCAAAAGTAACAATTCTATTTCAATCTCATCCACCCTTCCTACTTTATCCTAGATGGAAATGACTGAAAATTCGTAACGTCTTAGAAAACTTTGGCAATGCCCATAGAGGTGCTAGTAACTGCTCCTTCCACACACGCAGTCCTGTTTCAAACACTCTCCAGCAAAAATTGACTTTCCCTGTGGTTTTTATAGTGCACGTCACAAGAGCTTACACAAAGAAAAAGTAAACAGCTGAAACTATAAACATACAATTCCCCTAAACCAGAAGTCTTTTCTTCTAACTAGTTTTATACAACAAAAGTGTGAAGCAGGTTATTCTCAATATTAGAGAGCTAAACACCTTCCTCCATCATGCCACACTCCTGGTTCTCAGAATAAGAGGGACACATGACAAATACAAATACGGCATGGAGAACATCTTATTGAAGTCACTAAGGCTATAAGGGGCACATGAGCCCTCAGCATTTCAAAATAATTCAGAGTGATTGCAAACCCTACAGCAACAGCAATGCCAACCCAATGCTAAAAGATTACAGAAGGGTTCTCATAGCTCAGGGTTAATAAAGGTTGTCTCCTTCAAATAGATTCTCTGGTTGGCAAAGGCAGTACTAAGCCCTCTCCAAGCACTATATTTTGGTATAAACAGTGCAAAACACATTTTCACTCCATCTTTTACTATACAAATGGGTTTGAAGTAGACATCCCATTGCAGCAAAAAGACATAGGTACATTCACTTGCTACCACCCTGGGGTCCAGGTTAAGGATGTCATTAAGAAAATTCCCAGACAAGCACAGCCCTCAGATTATTAGCTGTTAGTACCCCTTCATCTGTTTGGCAAAGAAGTCCAAGGGCAATGAAAGGAGTCCTCAGGGTGTTGGACTGTTGGCAAGGGAATCAGGAGCACAGGTTATTTTTTCCTCTCTCCTTCCAGTTGTGGTCATCAACATTGAAAGGAACAGACAGGCCCAGTCTATTAATACATGGCTCTGTGGCCAATGTCCCCAGCACAGTTTTGTGCTGGCCTACACAGCAGCAGGCCCACAGATGTCAGATGGGATCCACCTTTCTGACAGGGGAAGAACATCTTTGCTTACAACCTTGAGGTACTCTTTGGCAGAGCTTTAAACTAGACTTGAAGGGGTAGGGGGATAATATCAGGCTTGCCTGAAAAGCTGTGGGATATTCACAGCAGGTTTATAGGGACAGAGTGCTAGTGAGGGCCCTCAGCCTCTTCCGAGACTGGAGTACACTTGAAGTCTTATGGAGATGAGCCAGGGCCTCCTTTGGTAATAGGAGCCAACAGGGAAACAGCAGTGAAATACCTCAAAAGAATTAAGGGGTATTCCTCTAAAGAGGTGATACATCCAGCAGCCCAGCTGAAGTGCCTCTAC
>VYZT01018627.1:48720-69944 GCA_013400735.1 Pomatostomus ruficeps | reverse complement strand
TAAGGAAACAAACAGTAACAGCACAATATTCCTAACAGTGTGTACAAGATAGATGAATGATTCACACATGAGTGCTCACCATGCAGAGCCCAGGCTTCACCACCACCCCACTGAAAGGGACCCCGTGTATGACGTAGGTGGCGTAGAGCAGCCTCTGGGGTCTGGCCATGCCCCCTCAGGCTACTGTAAAAATGAACCCTGTCCTGGCCAGAACCAGGACATCATCCCCGGAGATGTTCAAGATATGACTGGATGTGACACTTAGTGCCATTGTTTAGTTGGCAAGGTGGTGATCAGTCAAAGGTTGGACTCGATGATCTTGGAGGTGTTTTCCAACCTAAGTAATCCTGTGATTCTGTGGCTTTGGTAAGGAACTTGTATATGGTTGATCCAGATGTGGCTGCAAGCAGACTAAGGCAGCTATTGCTGTCTTTCAGACTGTGCGTTGTATACCAGACTCTAAGCAGACACCCTGAAGGAAAAGCACTTTGACATTCATGAAAGCTATGCAGGGATATTTTTTTTTACCTTCTGAAATACTAACCATTTGTGCAGGTGTATAACAGCAAAGAGGAAATAGGTAACCATTCTCCTGGAATAAATGCAAGCACACCAAGAAAATTCCTCTGCTTAAATTATTTATCTGGTATTTTAATAGCTCTTTGCTCCAGAAAGTATTGTCTTCTCATCTTTATCAGTTTAATCCTGAAAGGTGCTGAAGCACTTGGTTTTCACATGCCTGAGGGTATGGAATCATAATGAAGCTTTTCTTAGCTCTAAACCTTAAAATCTTTCTCTTTGCAGCAGTGGCACAATGTAATCAAGGTGCTCATCCATTGACAGAAATCTCTTTGAAGGGCACTATCACCTTAGTTATGTTTCCATCTAAGTGACCCTCTTAGGAGGGTGCTCCTTTATGACACCAAGAACTTCTCTCCAATTCTCTGAATTGTAATTTATGGTGCCTGCAGATACAAGATATTCATTTGGGATATAAATTATATGGGCCAGGAAGTAGAACACTGCTTTTGTGCATGGTCCCTTCACAGCCTTCAGCTGGGTCAGAGGTTAAGTGTAAATCCCATGGAAGACACCAAGACTCAGTCTATCAAAAATTAATCTCTCTTCTGGGATACTTTCCAGCTCGTATATTGATTTTCTGGGAAATTATGAATCTGATGAACTACTGTGCAGTAATTGGCTTTCACAGTAGTTGTGGCATTTAGGACTAGGCTGTTTGGGTAAGAGTTGCCAAACTGGATCCATATCATCCACAGCAGGGTCTCTGGAAAAAAAAGACAAAGAAGGAAGGGTTATTGGGCAAGAAATAAGGAATGAAGTCCTGGTGTAATTGCATAATACAAAAATGTTGGAGTGGGAGTAGAAGCATTTTGCCTCTGGTGCCTTTAGTGCTGCTACAGGGATCCTGCAATCATTTAATTTGTCAGGGTTTTAAAGAGTGTTGTGAGACAAGGTAGTAAGGAACCATAAATGTTATTTGAAGTGTGAAGAATGATGCTTTTCTTGACAGACTCAAGAACTTGAAGAGTTTTCTTTCTTTAGTTTATCCAAAAGGAGGTTGAGAGTTCTGACAGAGCATCCTTCTGAAGGGCTCAGTCAGGAGAACACATTAACTGGTGCAGAGGCAAGAGGACGAGAGCACCATTGCACTGCAAAGAGCTTTCTGTCTATGCACTGCAAATACCACAGCAAAAGGACATGGTTAGTGTATGAGGTCTCAGTGAAGAAAACCACCAGGTTTGGAATTTTCTTTTGTAGAAAAAGGCATAACAAGAATTCATGGTTGAGTGAAAACACAAGATGAATTCAAATGATAATTAGCTAAGTGTTTTTATATAGAGATTTGCTGTTGGAATGAGTTGAAGAGGACAGTGGATCTACCAAACCTTGATACCCTCATATCCAAACTGATTATCTTTCTAGGACAGATAGACACTGAAGAGAAATCAGTAGACAAAATTCAAGGGCAGCTGGGAAGAAAAAGCAGTCTTTGGGTGCCAGATGAGAAGAAATGACATTGAGCTTTAAACAGTTTTTTATTAGTACTTGAACATTCTAGGGAAGGGTTTCAACAGAACATTTTGAGCAATGACAAGCTTTTATATTACTGGTAAATGCCAAAATAAACAGCACGCATGCATGTGCTTTTCATCTGTCTCATGATTTTCAGGAAAAAAGTCAAATATCTGATTAAGCTGCAGGGGAGACAGACCTTCATTGTTGCTTCAGCCATAGGTCACTCTCTCACATGCTCTTTTTCTCCCATTCAGCAGTACAAAGGCAGACAAAACCTGGAAGACCTGCAGAGCTGTAGGTCTCTAAGTCAAACTTCTGACTATCTTTCTTTTCCCTTGCCTCTATGAACAATTTCTCTCTTCCTCCTTCTAGTTTCCACCATGGACGACAGGAAATCCCTGAACTCAAGATCTATCATGCTTCTGTAGAACTTGACGAATCCACTCCTAAGNTCCTGTGGCAATTAATTTCAACATTTAAGGATGGGGGTGAGGCACATGAGAAACAGGATCACTTTTTGCTTTTAAACCTGTGGCTAAAAAGCAGTTGGTCCCTCAATTTCTTGTGCTATGAAAACCAGCAGATGGTCTCTCTCAGCTGTTCTCTACACATTTTCCATGACTCTGTGTGTCTTTGACTCTTCAATTTTTCCTTGTATGGAAATTACTCTATGTTGCTGATCATCTCTGCCATGCTTCCCTGCAAGCTTTCTACTTCTACTGTCAGTTGCTGAGCTGAGACTACTTGAGACAAAGACAGTTCTAGACACACCAAATAATTTGAACATAATGTCATGATGATGCTTTGTTTAATCTGTTCTTTTTTTTCAGTGATTCAATTTGCCTTTTTCAGAGTGCCTGAACAATTACTACAAGATCACTTTTCTAAGTGGTAAAATCTGATTTAGAGACTATCATCCTATCTAGATAGAGTTGTGTTTGGTTTTATGCTCATTACTTTAGATTTATCTTTGCTGAATTACATTGTTATGTTATCACCCAGCCACTTTGCATCTTATGATTCTTCCACAGCTCTTTCGAGGCTTATTGATTTTAACCAATATGTGAACAAATGACAGTCAGTTTCCATTCTGCTAGGGCACACAAGGTGCACAGAAACTTGCAGCTTCCTGCATTGCTCCGTGGGAATGTATCTGACAAAAACTCTCAGGATACCCTGATAGGGCTTAGAGAATTGTTGGAGACAACACCAGCTTGGTGTGAAAGAGCAGCAGAAAAAGGAAAAGCCTAAATTTATAAATAGTTCTGTTTCTCCCTTGTTTTCCATTTTTCCAGGCAATTTGGCCTCATCAGTGGTTACATTATGTTCCTCTTTCAGGTTAACACCCATGATCTGACTCCAGGGGGTGTATAGATGAATGATTACAGGGAGTGCTGAACTACTCCTCGTACTCCACTAAATTCTGAATCTTTAAGAAATATACTCTGTAGTTCATCTAATTCATCTGCACAAAAACATACACAAGAAATGCACTGCCCAGGGCTTATTTTGGTCACTGCAGGTGAAGCATGCATGTCCTCACCATGGCACCAGCAGAGTTTTCTGGCATCTCAGACAGGACTAACAGACATCATTCCTGGTGTGGCAGAGCTGAGAGGGTGGCTGTGTCTTCACAGTCCTCATAAAGCTTAGTAGGATCTCACCTATTTGAATTCACAAGATGTTTCAGCCTCTAGAAAGCCCAGATGATAAATAGCATAAATTAGCTAGTGTGAGAGAGGGATCCTATCAGTCAAGAGAACCAACTAAACTAATGTTTGAAAATAGGACTATGCCAGCTGAACTGAGCTTGTCAGCAATCACAGTCACCTTTTTGGGTTTAAAGTGCGTTCGTCGAAACATTTTGGATAAAAGCATCTTTGCCATTAGAGGGCACCAAATGACTTTACAATCTGCCTCTCTCCCGCGAGTCTGGGGTTTGTGCCCAGCCCATGCGGAGACTGAGCCCTGCACTCTCTAGCCACAACTCGAAAGATGTTGGTGTCATACTTGTGTCTCAGTGTCCTCCACTCAGTTGCTACCGTTTTGGCCCCAAAGCCTACCAGTGTCACTGGCAAGTTTTCTGAATCGTCACATTTCTGAGAGGAAGATGCACAGCCTCCTGCTGGCTAGGGGAATTCAAGGAAAATCTGATTTACATGCACTTCTTCCTCTGTCAGGCATATAGCCTTTGGGAATGGAATCTACACTGTACAAACAGCAATAAACTTGTGAGGTTTGAGGGGCATGACAGGGAATGTCAGCTATTAAAATATAAATGGGCTGAAAAGCATGGCATGGAGAACAGCTGTTAGGACACTGCCTTATTACTGTTATCCACAGTTATTCTTCTCAGCTACCATTTATATTTGCTGGTATTTGTCTGTTTTGTTTCGGTCACCTTACTCTTGGGTGCATTTTTCTGTATCTATTGTTTTGATCACTTTACATCTTTTAGTTTTGTCCTGAATAAAAAACTGGTTCAGTTGAGATTGTGGCTGCAGGGGGCTGCCAAAGGAAGGAGTAGACTGCACAGAGAAGTCTCTGATGAAAACTTTTCCTTCTGGACTAAAGCTGAGGATCTTGGGCTAAGATTCAGTCAAAGCCTTGACTTACAATTGGGGTTAGGACAAAGCCTAGACCTGAAGCTGGGAGTGGACTGCAGGGGGACTGCTGAAGGATGTTCAGTTTGCTAAGCATCTTCTGACAAGTGATACATAGGCTCCTGTTAATATTTAATAGGAAAAAAATGTATGCTTCAGTCTTTAGGGAAAGTGGAACAAGGCCAAGCAATTAGTTAGACTGCTGGGAACCTGGAGTAGCTCTGCTAAAATTAAATGGGTTGCTGTGGTTGTGATTTACTCTATTTCACAGCCTTTTAATTCTGTTCAGTTTGACAGGGTTATCCCAGATCTATACCAGGGTGAGAGGTCCTTTGACTTTGCTCTGAGAGCAAAATCTGGTGCAGCTAAGTATAAGGACAGCAGTATGTTTTATTATAAAACAGAGTTCTACAACCTCTAAATTATGTCACCTGCTGTGGATCTTCACTGTAAATTCTTAAATATTTGAATAACGAGATATTTCTGAAACACTTTGACTGCCTGTGAGGATCAAAGTGCGATGTTGACATTAGTATTCTTTGAAGGGGGAAACACATCACAGTGTTTGGGAGCTTTTTCCCTTGCTTTACTTCTTGTGGGTATGTGAGATAAAGCAGTGCCAACTTCTTTGAAAAGCGAGAAGAAGAAAGAGAACCAACACTAGCATGAGCATCTCTCAAAAAGTCCAAAGAACTTTGGTTAATCCCAGCTGAATTTGTAGTGCTGAAAAATATCTCTTCAGGGAAGGAACAGATTTCCTCTTAAAGCTACAACCAACAATGTATAGAGGAGACAAAACAAAAGTATGGGATACAACAGTTTTGGGAATGAGTTAAATGTATCTGAGTGCAGGGAATGATGGAAATTTACATTTTAGATTTTAATAACAAGAATCCAAATGACAAGTTTTACCCTTGAGTATATAAAAAAAAAATTATCTAGAAATTATCCTTTCTATTGTGTATTACTGAAAGTGAGACACCAAGGCGTGATTTATATCTGCTAGTTTTAGGTGTCTACAATGCATATGTGTGTGGATGAGGTGTCTAAGCACCTCTGAAATTTGGTAGAGATCCAGTCAATAAAGCCAGTAACATTTAGGATGTGACTCAGTGGACCAGATGTGAGAGTGTATTTTACTTTGAAAGTATACCCTAAATTATGTAGAGTAACTCACCACTGATTAAAAGCTGCTTAGGCAGTGAACATAAGCGTAGATGCTTACACTGGAAACACTCACCTCCAGTCTGGTGAATCCTACTTTTACCATCTCTGAAGCTGTTTATTTGGAAGAAATACCAAACCATCAATATTAGAAAATATTTTGAGTACTTCTTCTACATCAGTTTTACAATACTTAGTAATAGTTGTCAAAAACATTGCTAAGGAAAATCATTATGAAGGATTCTGTGGCTGGAGGATAGACATCTCAAAAATGCAGTCTAAATTCAGGTGCTTGGACAGCATTCCAGTCAAAAACAGTGACAAAAGACCCACTTGCAAAAGTCCCACTTGCATGGGTCTCGTAAACTCAGATCTGAGTAGTAACTGGGGAAAAAAAAATTCCTGAATGAGGAGTTTGAATTGGTAGGTCTGAGATGTGAGTTATAATTACAATGCTATACCGAGCAAACCCCTCATCCCCCCCCCAAAACCCCCGCAATGATGCTGGTTTAATCCTAATACTATTGCAAGATGGAAGGATAACCTGGCTGTATGGTCCTTGTGCTTACAAAAAGGGTTCATTTCTAGATAGAGCTTTTTTTTTTTTCCTCTCAAAGGTAGATGAAGCTCAACAAGTGGTCACATGTCCAACTTGTCAGGCAGACTAAGTTCTCTATTTTGCTGCATTTTTAAACTTATGCTTTGTTCAGTACTTTTTGCTACCCATGCAGGCGTTTGTAATGGACGGTTGATTTCAGACAGGAGGATGACATTTATCAATTAATATATTGATGCATTCCTTCTGAAGCAAATAAGATAAACTCTTTTCCTGATATCTCAGGTTTGCTTATTCCTGGGAGCATGATGGCTGCACTTTTTCTAATTGTGTGGATTCCACTCTGAGAGAAAAAGTATGCTGAATATAAAAAAATTCAGAACTGTTCAGTCATGTAATCTTCGATTCCACATCTTCTAAATTCCATGGGCTAGAGAAGAGGAATCTGTTGTCTTGTTCCCATGAAGATGCAGGTAAAATTTTCTTTTGCCAACTGACATCCATGGAGTGGCTCACTTTAGGGCTAGGAATCTCACAAAAAGCCCTTTGGAATTTGCTTCTACACAAGTGACTCTGGTGATAAACTGAACTAGGGCTGAGATGTGGATCTTAGAAAGTGGAGGCCAGTTCAAAGAGCTGTTTTAAAAATGTAGGCTCAAAACCAGCTTCTAAAATTTGAAACAATATGGTGAGGCATATCGGGAACCAACTTTATACAAATGCTCAGTACCTCCAACTTTTATTGGCATCTGTAAATTAATTTATTGAGATGTGTAACCAAAATCAGACACTGTGTAAAAAAGAAAGAAAAGAAAAAAAGGTTGAAAATCTTCTCACCAATTCACCATCCTAATCTTAGATAG
This sequence comes from Pomatostomus ruficeps, assembly GCA_013400735.1. Taxonomy (NCBI): domain Eukaryota; kingdom Metazoa; phylum Chordata; class Aves; order Passeriformes; family Timaliidae; genus Pomatostomus; species Pomatostomus ruficeps. Next base: position 62,721 of record VYZT01018627.1, on the reverse strand, counting down.
AACTCCCTGCTTCAGGATGGGATTTTTTGGCTTCAAAAGTCAATGGGTTTGAGCTAGGGTGATGCTACGGTAGCAAAACAGACCCTATAAACTAGTGACTTCCAACCCAAGTCACATTAGGATAAGGAAGAGCATAAAAAACTCAGTCTTCAGACACACTTCTAAGATCTTGGTGCATGCTGGAGAACCCCCAGAGTTAATATCGTCTTGGAAAGGTGCTTGTTCCCTTTCTGACCCCTGTGATGCCTGCTTTTCCCTGATGCACACTTTCTGTATAAATGTGCTTGGATATTATTTGATTCTCTGTGGAACATGCAAGGAGCTGCAGCATTTATGGTCCCCCTGCTGATAGTCTCAACACAGGCCTGGCAGAGGACTGACTTCTTGTCATCTAGCAGCTCTGGAAGCACTCTGACCTCAGGACAAGGAAAGGTGAAACACAAGTAAATATATTTCTATATTACCACATATTTGAATATATATATATATTATAATAAATACAATATAATATGTTTCTATTCTACCATATCCCACATAGACAACATAATTTCAGAAGTGATAAAGAAATCACAGCAATTAATCAAGGCAACCCTCACTCCTGCACTCCAGATGTTACATCTTCCTGTGCTTTTTTTTTTTTTATCCAGTTGTCTCCTCATGATTTTTGTGGTAGAGGATAGGAAGAAATTTATAACAGTGTTCAAATTGATTCTTTAGGGCAGTGCACTCCTGCACTGTGCTTAGGTACATTTGTTCAGATCACCTCCAACAGGCCATCAGTCTGTGCTGAGACCCACTGAGAGGCTGAGCTGGTGGGCACTGGCAGTGGGCAGCTCCTCGGGGACATCCTGCAGGCAGGATCCCTGGGAAAGGCACTCCGCTCTCCTGGCTTGCCCAGAGCCTACATACACATGCATATTCATGACTGGCTATTCTTTCAGGCAAAAGAGAAAATTTCTTTAGAAAATTGCAGCAGCAGAACAGGGCTGTGTTTTCAAGTACTTTGTCTTTCCCTAAAGAAAATAGCTGATGCCATGAAAAGTTTTGTGCAGCCGTAAATGCGCTCAACTGTGCTGTAATGTTTCATGGAGGGGGAATTTTCTTTCCCAGCCCAGCTGCTGAATAGTTTGTGCCTCCAGGCTCCATGAGGAATTGCGAAATAGGACCAGGCATCATGCTAATTTTTATCATTTTTCACCCCATTTGCAATAATCTGGGACACAGAAATTTCCCTGTGTCGCGGAGCATTTCTTCCTGCCTCCAGTCTGAAATCACATGTGCAGACACAGGTACACAAACACACACTTTTGTAACTCATTTGTCCTTCAAGACGCTTTTATGAGGAAGTGTTTTGGAGGAAAGCTTCTACACCTACCTTCACACAACAGTCTGATCAATGGTTTTTAAAGGGCATTGCAGTCAGCCTGGGACTAATGCTGACTCTAAGAAGGTAACACTATATAAATGAACACACACCTATTTCAGTTTCCACTTTCTGCTTATATATACATTTATTGTAGCTCTTTTCCTTTTTTTTTCTTTTTTTTTCTTTTTTTCCACTAGCAAAATGCTTCACTCAGTAAAAAGGGAATATGGAAGCTGGGAGATTTCAGATTTTCCTCTTTTGACCAAGACATCTCAGAAGATGAGGGTAACATTTCAGGTTTTCCCTGAAATGTGTAGGTTATCTTGTCTGATGTTCAGCCATTGACAATGAAAACAAAACCTTCTTGTGTTAGAAGAAAGTGTATAACTTTTGTAATAGGCAATTAATTAGGCACTTATGCAAATAAGCAAAGACAATTTTCCTAAATTCAGCTGACTTGTATTCTTTGGCCTGAAGATAAAACTAGTAAAGTTTTCAAGAGTCTCTTCAACGTTTCCCGTGAATCCTTAATTATTTTAATGTTTTTCTGTAGGGCTGATGTTCTACTTCAAGACCAATACTAGCCCTACCTCCTGTCTTTTCCCTTGTGTTTTGTCAGTTGTGGCTCTGAACTCCTCATTGGTTCTGGATGCAGAGAAAAGGACAGATCAATGAAAGCCATTTTTAGTAATTTTTTTTTTTTTTTGAGTTTCCATGTTCCTGTTATTCATGGGTGATGAGGCTGGGGAGATCAAAATGTTTCTTACTCTTCCTGTATTTTTTCTCATTTGTCATGTTGATCCCACTGTCTTTAGAGATTTCAAGGACCCACAGTACCACTCAGCCCAGGAATTTAATTTCCTTCCTTACTTTCTGCCATCACCCAATGTATCCTTACTGCTGGGAAGGATCAGAAAACATTCTCCTTTCTTTCTGGCCTGTTTTGTGGAAAGCAGCACTGTTTTGCCTCGATACAGATTTTGAAATGCTGTGGGTATTTTATATCTGTCTCTCTGTGCTTGCCCCAGGAGCTGACCTCGCCATGCACTGTAAAACACAGCTCACAGCTTCGTGGGCTGCTGCTCGTTCCTTCACACAACACCTGTGGGGTCTGAGAAAGCTGCTTCACAGGATTTCACTTTAGACCATCAAGATCTCTTTTTTCCATCATTAGAATGACCTTGGAACTCAAAGACACATTCCAGGCAAGGCTCCTGATACTGAGGACCTTGTCTCTAATGAGATGAAGGAATCTGTCATTGCCTAACTAGTGTCCTTTGCAAGCTGAGACATTGCTCTGGATGGCATGTTCTAAGTCTTCCACATTCCTCTACTGATTTTCACACCTAAGAACAAGAGAGAAGCAACTGTCTCTTGCCCCCAAGATTTCCATATACAGTAGGATGGTGATTGTACATTTGAAGGCTTTAAAACGATCAGACACCTGCCAGATTGTCTTGATCCTGACTCTGTCATGAAATTGAGTTGTATTTTAATATGTGTTCCAGCACTGATCAAGGCAGTTGTATTATAGAACTAAGTGTTATGAAATTGGTCTAAAGAGAAAACAAATACTGAGAAGTATGTTTGTCATCTTGAACTCGCTCATTTGTAATGGTATCAGCTAGTACTATAACTTATCAAGGAAAAAACACACTAAAATCTTTCATAATGAAAATGGGTCCTTTGCTAAGCCTTCTTCTGTCTTTCTGACCTGAGCTGAGTGTGTCATTACCACAGCAAGGGGGCAGGGCCTCTGTTGGCTCCAGCTCCCTTTACACTGAGCCCTGATAGGAACCGTCCCAGTCCCCTTCTCTGCCCTGCAGTGAGCAGGTGATTTTGCTTGCAAAGGCTGAGATGGGAAAGAGGGACTCAGCCAGGATGGCCGTGGCTGTGCCCAGGGTGTGTTGGCACAGTTGGCTCCAGGCTGAGGGACTGTGAGAGCTTCTGCTTTCTTCTTTGGTTGCTCTGCTTGAGCAGGCTCCTTCTGAAAGAGCCTGTATGTGATGTGAATATGAACTCAGATTGTGCTTGGAACAAGCTCAGAAGGCAGCATCTTCATACCTTCAGTGCTGCTGCTTCATGAGCTGTCGGCACAAAAGCTTTCCTGAAGCAAGGTTTGTCTGTGAATCCTCAGTAATGTAGAGCGTTTATAGAGTGTATCTTCAAAAGGAATATAAATATGTCCCTGAACAAATAGAATTGACAAATTTGGGTTAAAACAAAACAAACAAACAAACAAAAGAATAACAGTTTTCAAGTAACATAGAAATCTATTTGTCTGGCAGCTGAAAAAGCAACTACTTTCTTCCTGTTGCAAGATGATAGGGGAAGAAGATACATCAGGGTCTCTTCAGGTGTCTACAAGAGAAGATGTGGAAAGATATGTTCAAATATACAGGAAAAAGAAAATTATCCTGGACACCTGTGAGGATGGATTTTGGATGGATCATACTTCTATAAACACTGGAGCTGGAATTAAACAAATCCCTTATTTTTCAGTTGTTGAGGAGTAGCCCCATGAAAAGGTTGTGTTCTACAGCCAGTGAGATCAGCAAGAGCTTTGGTCAGGCTCTTCAAGCTTCACAGACACTTGTGCCATAGTCCTCTAAGAACAAGGGTTATCCATGGACCAGGAACGGCTGCTATTTGGTGGAAGTTTTGATAAGTACAGGTATAGGTTGCCAGATATGTACCTGTACTTTTGATAACTACAGGTTAGATTGCAAGATGGTAAATTCATGCAAGTGTCAAATGTTTTCATTAATCCATTTTTCCATCTAGTTACCATCTAGTCTTGGCTCAAAGCAATTAGGAAATTGAATAATCTTTGCTTGGGAAGGCCAACAAGCTACAGGACTTGTATATTCCATCACTAGTGCAAAATGACTGTCAGCTTGGTGGCAAGTGGATTTAAAAGAGGATATCTGTCTTGTCATACCACTGTGAAGCTACTGAATGTTCTGAAAACTAGTAACAAAAATTCTTGATCCAACCTTTGGTGTAATCAGCAGAAAAACTCTTATTAGATTCTAATTTCTGAATTTCTTCTTTTTCTGATTTCCACTTTGTCCAGAGAGAAACTTTCTCTAAGCAACAAAAAGTTACTTTTCTTTCAAATACATGCAGGACAGAAGTTTTCAGTAGTTTGATTATTTTTTGCCTATAGACCAAAACCACTCACAAAAAATGGCCCTTTATCATTTTCTCAGAACTAAACATTTTAAACAGTTTGGATAAAATTCATTTATGAATCAAGCTGACAGGACTAAGTAATAATCCGAGGCCCTGTTCTAAGCATTTCCTATAGAGTCCTGTACAGACATCCACAGTCTGTGCTGCAGTGGTGTGACTAAATACACTGTACAACTAACTGCTCTCATAGGAGCACACTGCCTCGTTTTCAGCATTATGACCTTTTCTACAGCTTTGTCATTTTTTTCAGCTCCTGAAGAATACGTAAAACACTCTTGGGTCCATTGTAACCAAATGTTCCCATTTTTGAATTCTTTTGTCTTTGCTGCCATTTGTGTTACTCCTGAGAACTCTTCTGTAGCTGAGACAGTGATGGCGTGAAAAATTCTCATCCTTCTTAGATTATAATAATTTTCAGGATTACTGTGACTTTTACTTCCATAGATCCATTACCTGATGTTATTTTGGGGGGTTTTTTTCTTTTTTTTTTTTTCTTTTTTTTTCCTTTTATGAAGAAGCTTTTAATTCTCTGGTATATTTATATGTCTATGTGGGTATTGGTAACCTTTGTGGACTGGTAGGAGTCAATCTGCATAATGAAACAGTTGGTACTAAAGATCCAACGTCCATATTATTCACTTTTCAGGGTTATTCTACTCTGAACTAGCTCTAATCTGGTCTTGCAGAACTCTTTGTGGTGCAGTGCAATGAGGTATGCTCCTAAAGCAAACTTCCCACTCCAATTTTGTCTGACAGGAATCTGGCTCATGGTCTCCAAGACAGATTTGTGATGGGAACCAAAACACCGTAAGTGCGGATAATGTGAGATTTGCTTCAAAAGTGTATTCTTGATCCAAACTAAAGCCCTGCTGTAGATATATCCTGAATGATCTGCTGGAAGGATTTGGAAGGATGTCAGGCTGTAGACAGCTAATACCCAGGACGGAGCACTATCTTCAACAGCTTACACTGCTGGAGGGAACAGACAGAAGTTTTATGCCCAATGGTGGGATCTGAGAAGCCACAAGGCATCCTACGTGTTCACAGCAATGAAGTCCCTTGTGAGCTAAAGATGCTAATTTATTTCCTTCTCCACTGAAAATGCAGTAACTGTTTCAAAGTTCTGCTAAAAAACCACAGAAAACACGTGGTTACAAAGAGAAGCTCTGCTGGGAGATGCATGTGCTGTGTTTTCAGCTAGGTAGGCAAATGTCTTACTTATCTAATGCATGGCTGGACAATGTGATTTAATAAGAACTCAACTTCACAAGAGGCGACCATTCAGAAACAGTAACTGGCATGTACAGCAGCTGCACTCTGCTTTTCAGTAATTTTTTTCCACCATTTTAATGAATGTTTTATGTTATCTTTTCTTGCTGCTCAATTGTCCTAGCTCCTGTTACTGAACACAAGGGCCGCCTTTCACGACCTGTATCACTCCACACTGACATAATATACTTATAATTCTGGAAATTCCAAGGCATATATACTCTTCATGGTAACTCCCAGGCAACTAAGCCCTCTTGGAGTTAGCAATTTTACTGTATTTCATTCCACAAAGGAAATCCTACCCCCAAAGGAAGCAGTAAGCTCTGGCCACCCCTATAGCTGATAACAATCCAAGACTTTCATCACATTTTTTTTGACCCATTCTTGGCTTTCAGGAATAACAACAGCTGCTGAAAGCAATACAATTTTTAGTTGTGCTTTTTTACCTTCCCCCCTAGCAAGTATCCTTATGAGAGGCTGAGAGATTAAATAGCCTTGGGGTAAATCAATCTCCAACAGCTGTTGCCTCCAGCATTCTTGACTGTCAGTGACTTCATTGAAAACGTATGAGTGATCTTTCAGCATGTTCACAAGTGGAGAAACGTGTCAACTGGGAAATCTCTTTACCTCCAACCCCATCTTCATGAATGTACATGGATGGTTGAATAGTTTCTCAAAATTCCCAGTGGTTCCATGACATTTCTTTCTTTATCTCCTTGGTTTTGTTTGTTAATCTTTCTTTAATGCAAAGATAGCTCTAAAAAGGATGAGCATGAATTATGTTTTGTCAGCCCGAATATTCCCTTTGAGGGCCATTTGTTTAGATATGTAAATCAGTTTTCGTAATGTAAGAGGCTAGGGCAGAATTGACTTGATGAGGACTGAAGTTAGGAGTGTGGACTGAAAAACAAACAGAAAGCTGCAGACCACCACAGGCAGTTCCCATTTCTTGTTAGTGCAGGCAGCTTTTACTCTGATGGCTGCTCTGTAACACCCCTGTTCCTGAGCACTGGGGACACAGATGGCACATGGCCTCTGTCCCTAAACACGGCGTCCCAGCACTGCTGGCTGACACTGTGTCCATCCCACACTGTGTCCAAGGCCTCTGGCTGCGGGAACACCTCCAGCCCATGGTCCAGCCCTGCTTCCCTCATGCCCAGGCAGCACTTGCACAGCTGCTCCCACCCTGGCAGTAGGGACACGAGGGGTCATAGTGCTGTTTTTTAGCAAAAATGAAAGGTTTGCCTAAGTTTGACTCACAAATCTGCTCTGAAATAATGATGTCTAGGGAGTCTGATCAAATTTTTTTCCTGGTCTAGTCACCCTAGTACCCACACTAGCAGCTGCATATTTTGTGTGTACCTGAAACTTCCCCTGACTCCATTTATACTTTTATCAAACTCCATCTTAAATTTATTCCCATTTTTCATATTAAGGAGGCTGATAAACTTATTCCTTTGATAGCAGAAACTTGCTTCTGCTTCCTAACTAAATATATCTAAGCACAATTTGCATGCATTTGTTGAAATGAAAAATGTAATCTTTTAGCTTAAGTGGCTTCAGTCCATCTCTGATTTTTGGTGCTGGCTTTTGTGCATTCATGACTTTTGGTGCATCTATCACTTGCTTTTTCTTGTCATCTTGTGACAGCCTCCTTTCAATAGACCTGCTATAGTAACTTATATCTGCGTGCTGGGACTGAGTAGGACTTTTCATGTTAGTGAATTTCTGGCCCAAAAAACAGGTTTCTTTGAACTTGAACTGCAACCTCAAAATTCAATTTAAATCAATAATCTGAGAATTCATTCCTATTTTAAACTTCTGATTTCCTCAATCTGGGAAACAGTGAAAACATTCTTAGAACAGAATAAACTGGACATGTTTCACTTCTGAAGATTTTGAATTGACAGAAAGATTCTCACTTGGTTATGTGCTTGCTTCTTCTTTTGTTAAGGTGAAAGTCACCTTGTTTGAAATGCTCCATAAGGCACTTGCTTTTACTAAAATGCAGCATTCGGTGCATATTCCCATCTGAATTCATGAGAAAGTAGAGTCTTTGGCTATGTCTCACTTATCAAGCCTCATAACTTGCCATTGATATTCTGTGACTGAAATCCTGGTCTCACATCCACTGACAGTGAAACATTGATTACCTTCAACAGAGTGAGTGTTCCATACTGCAGCCTTAACAGATGAACACTGTGAGGTAATTACATCTCATAAAAATGACCAGTCCTTTCACTAGAATCGTAACTCAATTAAGGATTTGGAGGATTATTACCTCTTCTAAAGCACTTGAAAAGCAGACCTGAGCTTCTCTTCCATTTTGGATTCGGGGAACTGCTGTGTCCAATTTTGGGGAGACTTTCTGTACCAGTCCTTTCATAATGCTTGGCCAAACTAAATTTCCAGATGTGCAAAATTTTTGTCACCTTGAAAGGTGACTCCCTTGGAATCACTGGATTATTATATCACAGAGAAACCCTGTGCAGGCTTTGGCAGCTATATGGAGAGTGCTGAACCAGAGTGGATCTCTGCTGTCTCTGCTGAGGATTTACCAGGCTCTTAATGCTTACGATGCATCTGCAGAGGAGTGACACTTGCATGCTGGACAGGATTCAGATTTAAAAGCTGGGGAATTTCTCTTGAAATCTCATTTATTTTCTACTACAATATGATGCTGAGGGGAAAAAAAATAAAAAAATTATCAATGAGGTAGACCTGCACTGTATTAACTGTCCTTTAAAGAAGATTTGAGGTATTCTAAAGCATTAATAAGGAGGGATCAGCTGTGTTAATTTATAGTTCCTGTTCACAAAACTGTCCAAGCATCTCCTACACAGTGCTCCAAAAGTAGCCTGAAGGGATAAAAGTACCCTGAAGCCTAAACTTTTATGAACAGATATCTTATACCATGAGGCAGAAGAATTATTATGAGTAAATAATGTAGCAGAAGGAAAGGACAATTCCATACGTTGATATAATATGACTGCAGAGAAATTTTGCAGCAAACAGTATTTGTTATGCATAGGACTGTACCTGATTCCCCTGTAGCCAAACTGTCATACCTGATGATAAGATATCTATTCATCATATCACAATTATTGGGTAAAGAGGAGTAGAAAGCTGAATTGCCTGGCTTGAGGTCATGCTGCCGATCTGTGGATGTCGGAGTTATTTATAAGAAGCACAAAGAACTGCTCATTATGTTCCCACAGCACAAAGAGCTCCAAAGGGACCTACAGCTTGCAAGCTTTACACTCTTCATTTTGTTAAGCCAAGGGTTTGAAAATTTTGTCCTTGGGATATACATTTACTTTTCATATATTATAGTGAGAACAGGACGAGACATTTACAAACTTTAGAAAATATATGCAATTGTTCCTCACACTGGAGATTTTAATTTTTGTATTTGACACCAATTAAAAAGCAAAGGTGAAGTCTTTGTGGAAAAGAGATATCTTACCTCTATGCCTCAAATGAACTGTCCGCAGTATATCAGCAAACAGTGCTCTTCTCAAGCACTTTCATGAATGTCAAGGTGACAATGCCTTTCACCCAATTAATCCCACAACTCCAATTTGACTGTGCTTCCACTCAAAAGACCTCAGGCCACCAGGCCAAATTTCTTCTAGTAATTAGCCTTTAACCTTCCCAGTCTTTGCTTTTTCAATTGCCACCGACTCAGTGTTAGACAGGAGTTTTATGCTTCTTTTAAAGCCTATTTCACAATGGCTCTGGCTTGACCTTTGGAGTAGGTGCGTTTATAAGGAAATTGTTTGAGAGAGACTTTTTAACCACTATTTAAGAAAGTAAGTGCTGGGACTTCCCTAGAAAGGCAACTTAATGCTTGCCTATATGTCCCAGATGTGATTCTGTCCTTCTGACTACTTTAGATTTTGTTCTTTTCTTTATGAAGTACAGAAAACTATAAACCTGCCAGCAATTGGTATAATCAGTCTGCATATATGAGAAGCAAATAGCAGTCATTTTACAAATTCAGAGATAGCATGGTGCTGTTCTCTAAGCTCAACCCTAACTAGTCACTACTGTGCCCACATTATAAATTAACTTGTACATATGGAAAACATTCTTCTGTATCAGACAGGACCAGAAAAATCCAGCTACGTGTCCTGCAGACTCCCTCAATAACAATTTCCTTCATTATCAGTGGAGAGCAGCAGAAGTGGACCTCTGGAGATGCAGTGCCTTTCCAAAGACCATGGTCAGCACCATAATGAAGTCCCAGATGACCATCAGTTTCAATGGTGTATAAAAATCATTGAGGACTCCTGGACCTAGGAGCAATCATTCAGGAATCACAGAATCATCAAGGCTGGAAGAGACCTTCAAGATTATCTTGTCCAACTGTCAAACCAGCACCATTGTAATCACTTCTAAACCAATCCCAAGTGCCACGTCCAGACAAGCCTTGAACACTTCCAGAGACAGTGACTCAAACACCCTGGGCAACTTATTCCAAAGCCTAACCAGACTTTCATTCAGTTTTTTTTTTTTTTAATAGTATCTAATCTGAACCTCCCCTACTACAATTTAAGATTACTTCCTCTCATCCTTTTGCTTGAGACATGGCAGAAGGGCCCAACCTCCACCTGGCTAAAACTTCCTTGCAGGGAGTTGTAGAGAGTGGTAAGGTCTCTCCTGAGCCTCTTCTTCTCCAGCCTAAACACCCCCAGCTCCCTCAGCAGCTCCTCATCAGACTTGTGCTCTAGACCCTTCACCAGTTTTGTTGCCCTTCTTTGGACATGCTCCAGCCCCTCAATGTCCTTTTCGAAGCGAGTGACCTAAAACTGAACACAGTACCCAAGGAAGATAAGTAGTCTGACATTTCAACCCCAAAGAAATACCGTTTGGAAGAATTCCAGAATGATAAAGTAACTCTTAGATTTTTATTTCATTTGGCAGTGTCTAGAGGCAGTTCTGATGGTTGCTGGCTGAAGCTGCTGAATCTAGAGGTGAATGTAGATTTCCAGAATGGTGATGGAGATTCCTGGGTGTCCAGCTGATCCAAACTTATTTGAATGAATGAACCTGATGGCAAAGTTGGTGCTTCCACAGTTCCCTAATACATTTGTTTACCACACTCAGATGGTTTCTGGGACTCTCAGGCTTCCCTGTATTTTCTGTCCTTTAAATGAGACAGACAAGAGTTAAAATAAATACAAGTGTATACGAAGAGCAGAGGGTTTTATACTTGTGAGCTTATATGAAAGACTCAAACAGGATTTTTTAAATCACTGAACATTTCATCATGCTTGAATTCAGCCTACACAGAAGTCCCCACAAATGATATGGGGACTCTTGTAGGAAGAACCCTGGACCTCCTGATCTGCTGTAGAATGCCCTTTCCACAAGGGTTGGCAGAATTCCTAAAGTCAGCTGTGCTTATCAATGACCTTGCTGCAAGTACTGGAAAGCTGTTATCAGATCCTCCCAAGACCTCCTTTTTCCCAGACTGAGCAAGCCTCTTTTGACAGGTCAAACACTCCAGCTTGTAATCATCTTGCTTTCTCCAGAAGGTCCTGAGTTCTGCTCATGGTTGTGTCCTGGCTGCAGACCTAATCCATGCAAAGTCATCTATTTTCTCCAGCCCTGGGGAACTGTATTATCAGCTGCAGGTGACTGCATAAAGTTTTAGGGGTTTTTTTCCAGACAATCTATTATCACCAGTAGATATCAATTATATTCTGACATGACAGAGATTCTGATCCTGAAAAACCAGAGCTGATCTCCAAAGGGGAGACATAACTAAAGACAAAGTAATGAAAAAAGCAGCTGGTGCAACTGTGAATTTGTCCATGAAATCTTTAAGTTGCACTCAACCTTTAGCAATTAGTAATTAAACAAATTGATTGGCACTTAGTTATTCTGCTCTGAATGACAGGTATGCTTACCTTAACAATATGATAATAATAAAAATTAAAACCAGTTCTTGCTAACTACTCCTGTCACTCACAGAAAGATTCAGAATGATCTGCACAGTTCTGGAAATTATTTCATTCCCTGAAGCATTTGAAATGAAATTGAACAAAATCTACTCTGTGTTTTGTGAAGGAACTGCTGAAATTAAAATACTAAAAAATGGTGGGAAGCAAGAAATAAATTAAGTTCTATAACTGCAGATAATTATCTATAGCATAGGTCTTTTTTATACCTTCAAAGACTACTCATTTTCTTAGCTATTTTGTCTGTTTTTAATGACTCATGTTTCAAAGCAACAATAAAGCATATATTCTGGTGCTTTTAATGATTTTTTTTCTTTCAAGTCCAGTGAAAAATGTGCATAAGAAGCATTTCATTTGCTTAGAAATAAATTTATCGTTCTTGAGTTTCATTTGTCTTCATTAATACCATTTCAGAGGTTTGCAGGGTATCATTGTGTCCCTAATAGGCAAGTTCTGAGTTTGGTGTCATATATCTGATAAAATGGACCAAATGGACTTGTCCTAGATAAATCTGTTTTTAGAGGCTTGTTGAACTTAATTCACCAAAATATTCCAATTTCCAAATGTATCTACTCCTGAATATAAGAGTGAAGATAAAGCTCTCATATTTTCAGAAAGCTCACTTTTTTTTCTTTTTTTTCCTCTCCAGGTGCTGTATTTCTCCTCCTACTGTGGGACAGACAAAGGAAAGAAAATAAATGAGACAGTGTCTCAAATTGAAAAACCCTCCCGTACATAAGTTTCTCTTTATTCTTTGTTTCACTAGTAATGGACTTTAGTGGAATTATTTACGAGGTGCCCAGTTCACCTCAATATAACCACAAACATTATTTAGACAGCGGCATAATTGTGAATAGCATTTTCAGAGTAGTAAAGGTCACTGTCTCTAGCAAAGTGCTTCTCACCTAAATTAAGATGTGAAAAGGGAAGTTATCAGCCTTCAGCTGGTTCATGACTAGAAAAGTGAAGCTGTATGTACAGACACTCTCACAACCCCTGCTTCTGTTTTTAAAGGAAAAAGAGGAAGAGGGAAATGCATCTTGGAGAAGGAACATTTCCTGGCCAACTGAAGTGGAGTGGAGATGCTAAGGCAGAGGAATAGCATGTGAGGCAAAGGTAACAGCACATTAACAACAGGTAGATTCTGTGTGACTGCAGCATGGCTAAGCCAGAACTGGTGAGCCCTGCTGCCAGCTCAGGGCAAGCCACCTGCCCTCCCATATGACTTGGGTGCCACAAGCCCACACTAAAGCCCAGCTTGCCACAACCCCACAGCTGTGGGTGAGTTTGCTCAGAGCCTCTTACAAGTAGGGCTTTGGACAGCACTGTATGCCAACCCATGTCTCTTGAACTGGCACATCTTTCTAAAGACTAAGTGGATCAACATCATCACTTTCAGGAAGTTTATTTTCTTTCCTGCGTAATAGCTAATGTCTAAATGTCGTAGTGGTCCTTTTAGTTATTAGCTTATGAATCAATACAATCAGGATCTTGGTGCCAAACTCCTTCCTGGTTCACAAACAACACAATCTCATTAAAGTTGATGAGTTTCCATGGGGAATCTATCAGGAGCAGACTTGGCCTTGAGTTCTTGTATTAAGTAGAAAGCAGTGCCTAGAGCAATGCCTCTTGGCAGAGTCCAGCATTCCATCAAAGAGGCAGACAATTAGCCAATGATTAGTATTCACAAACCATGAGAAACTGCCAAAAATTCTTTTCTAATAGGCTACAATGACCTTATTGGGGTAGATTTTTGTTGGACTGACAGTTTCAGCAGTCAGCCTGATTGTGCTGGAGACCATCTCCTCTTGTTTTGTCAGAGACAAATCCTTCATGGGAGGATGGCTCTGCCTTCACTTAGGGCAGCAAGAGGCACACAAGGGCTGGATGCTGTGACAGCTGGGCATGGGAAGTTGCTCAGGACCCAAATACTCTGCTCTCATGTGGCCTGTGGGGTGGGTCCTTCTGTTCAAGCATCTTCTTTTGTGACTGGATGATTCTGTTCATCCAGTAATTAAAAGGCTTCTTATATAATATAAAGTGCAGAGTGGACCCTAAAGGAGACTTAAGCCTTGCAATGCTTGGCAAAGTGATTAGTGCATGGAGAAGGAAGAGTCCAGAGTAGTCCAGAAGTAGTGACTTCTGGACTGCAGAGCTTACTCCATTTGTCTGCCTATTCATTTCACACTGAATATTCCACTGACA
>VYZT01018627.1:34729-48695 GCA_013400735.1 Pomatostomus ruficeps | reverse complement strand
GAAAGGAAAAAAAAAAAAAAAAAAAAAAAAAAAAAAAATCCCTAAAAGAAAAGACTGGAACTCAGGACTCCTCTGCCAAGTGAGTGATCTCACAAGCCTGTGGAGCCAGACTTATTTCTGCTTCCTTTACCTCACCCAAGAGTCTTGAATTCTCTTCTGTGCAGTGGGCCAGCTTTAACAGGAAACATGAATGACATGTCATCTCCAGAATAACTGGGAGTGTGTAGGCCACAGGGATCTGTTGCCCTAAGAAAAACTGTGCCATAAAAACAAGGGTGAGGAGCACTTCTCTGGTGGCACTTCATCTTGAAGCGGAGGCCAAGCTGCACAGCTGCAATACATCCAAGGTCTTTCTGGACTCCAAGGCACCACAAACATGAGTTCATGTATGAATGCCAAGTCATGTGCCCAAGTACTGGGACTTAAATCCCCACACTGGTCCTAAGCATGGTTTTTATGCAGCTACTCTGTTCTGGACTTGTGAGAGTTGGCATGAGGTCTCTTATGTGTCAGTTGGCCTCAAGAATACAGAGACCTTGGAATATTTAGTTATATGTACATGTAATTTTGATACTGAAAATGAATAGGCTAAATAAACCACTGAAAGCTTTCTGCTGATGGTCAAAAGAACATAATGGGTCAGCTGAGATCAGAGAGTTAGTTTTAAGTGGATAAAGCTGCCATCAATTATTGTGGAGGCTGATTTGGTGTCATGAGACAATTGGTAGGCAGCAGCCACAGCCCCACAGCAGCCACAGTGCTGTCAGATTTAAACTCTGGCAAGATGTGATAGCCTGCCATGAAGCACTTTAATTTTCTCTGAAGGAGTTCCTCAGCAGCACATTCCTGGCACAGTGTGTGATAACAAATCTGGACCACTCTGATGCGAGATAACAATGCACAAATCTCAAGCAACTATCAGAGAGCAGTTGGAGCTGGGTGTCCAGAAGGAAGATGTGCAGGATAGAAAGTGCTAATGGAGAAACCTGAATAACATTATGCAAATAAGGGCTAACATAAACATATAGCAGTGAAAATCAGAAAATTTACGCACAGCTCTTCCATGAAGTCACTTGAGCTCCTGCAGGAAGTTAAAAGCAAGGTTTTTACTGTGTTTGGTAGCTCAATTGCTTTGAAAAGGCATCATGGCTGATTCCCATTTCTTTAAAGTCCTAAGGATAAACCAGAAGAGAGAGTTTTGTGGTTTAAACCCAGCAGGAAACTCAGCCTCACACAGCTGCTCACTCAATTCCTTCTCAGTGGGATGGGGCAGAGAATGAAAAAAGTGAGAAAGCTTATGGGTTGAGATAAAGACAGCTATATGGGCAAAGCAAAAGCAGTGTACACAAAACAAGGAATTGATTCACTCCTTCCCATGGGCAGGCAGGTGTTCAGCCACCCTTAGGGAAACCAGGGCTCTATCACACACAACGGTGTTCTGGGAAAAAAATGTACTCTGAAAATCACTCAGAAAATACTCTCCTTCCTTCTTCTTGCCCAGCTTTATATGATGCCATATGGTATGGAATGTCCCTTGGGTCAATTGGGGACAACTATCGCAACTGTGTCGCCTCCCAGCTCCTTGTGCACCCCCAGCCTCCTTGCTGGTGGGGTGGGTGAGGAACAGCAAAGGCCTTGACTCCATGTCAGCACTGCTGGGCAGGAACAGAGACATGCCTGTGTTATCAACACTGTTTCCAGCATAAATCCAAAATACAACCCCATGCCAGGTACTGTGAGGAAAATTAACTCTATCCCAGCCAAAAGCAGAAAACAGAGGCACTTTGAGGGTGCTGCAAGCACATGAACAGATTTTGTTAAGCTGAAGAAAGCAGCCTTGGCTTGCTGGTGTACTGTCTTCCCTCCCTGGGCTGGTAGCTGAAAACCAATGCATCAGCAATCAAGAATATGGAATAGAGCAGAAAAATACTAGAGAAAATATTACTTCCTCACCTGGAAATCTGCATCCAGCTGTAGCGAGACATGGCAAAAATGGAGGTGGGGAGAGGCAGCGGTTGGTTTCAGAAACCATCACAGGACTGGAAAATCCACATATGGGAACAGAGGGATAGATTTACAAAGGATTTCATCCAGCCTCTTCTTGTAGACTTTGAAGGAGCACATACAGTCCCTTGGAGAAAGGAAGATGTCAGAATAACACATAGGCAAAAAAACCAATGGAATAAAATGAAAATGGGTGCTACTTCTTACCTCAGGTATTAGCCAACAGACTTTCAGTGGCATGGAATAGATTAACAGATGAGAAAAGAACGATTTCCTGTTGTAATGAATGCTGCAAAGAGAGTGTCAGCATCACATGACAGCACCAACTGTATCAAAATTAAAATAAATACATACATAAATAGATCTTAAACATGTGTGCTTGAAATTATGCACCTGAATTCATTCTCAGGCATTTGCATTACCCAGAGTTTTTCACGCATGTTCAAAATACTAGTCTAAAATTATTTAGCAGGAGATGACTGGCGATTCTGCTAGAGAGGACAAGAGTTTTCATTGAGATATCAAACTGTCAAGTTCTAGGTTAAAGAGGGATTTATTTAGGGACATAATCATCTAGGTGTGTGGCTGTAGTGCCTAATAGCTGTAGCACAGGCTCATTAATGCATGCTCTTGTAGTTTGCTATTAGCTCACCACCTCCAACTCAGTACCCATTACCAGCACAGCTTTTTGCCCTCAAGGCTGGAGCAAATGGAGCCATCCCAAGCTGCACTCCAGCTGTCTGAGCCTCAGGGTATTCAGGTATCAAACAGCGAATCGGAAGCACCTGAAGTTGACTGGGAAGTAGCACTACATAAAGGCAAGGTATTAGCAAAAAGATGGAGACTGTTACAACACTGACTGGTGCCAGATCAGCTGTTCTTGGGCTGTGCAAGTACTGTCCCTCTGAGTCCTTCCAAACAGAAGGGCAGCATAACAGGCTCGAGGATAAGCTTCCCTTTGCTACTCAGTGACCTTACCTGGCAATTCAAAGGGATCTGAAATATCTATATTCTGTTCTTTATACAAAGTGTTCACATCCTTCCTAATTACTAATCTATTCCCACAAGCATTTTAACTTCCTTTTCTTAATAACCTTCTAGATTTCAGCAAATAGACACTGAAACAATGGCTGCTGCTGCTTTGTGCTAGGTGCAGGATAAAAATAGAATAGGAGGGAAACTTTTCTTTGAAGACATCAAGATCTAAACAGATTGAAGTAAATTCTGGAAGGGGAAACACTGAGCAAGAGGATGAGGTGACCTGCCTAATTACAGAATCAGTCAATGGGAGAAAAGGGAAAAGGGTGTGCAGATTCCTCCCCTTAGGGAACAAGTAGTTTATCATTTCACTTGCCTTGTTTCTGTTACTGATTCTGATGAACACATTTTCCCTTCTTTCCCCAGAACAAGTGCACCTACCCAATGTGCCAACAACTCCACAATATTTTCTGCCTGAGAGGAGAAGACTGACTCTTCCTTCTTCCCCCCCCAGGTCGTGCTGTGCAGCTGTGATACCAGTTCTTTAATCATAGTGACAAGCAGAGAGGCTCTATGCAAATGTAAGCAAATAGCGTTTGACATTTATATGAAGATGATAAAGACAAACATTGGGGGCTGTTATGAGGGTGGAGAATGTTTACACAATTAGTACAAGAGAACATGGAAATTTAACCACGCAATACTCCCAAGTCTGAGCTGACATGAGTTCAAAGATGGAATGACCTTGCTGGCTAAGTGGATGCTCCACAGGCTGCTAAATACATTAAAACTGAAGTGCAGCATCTGGTTTAGTATCACTCTTTCCAGGATACACCTGCCTTTATACTCCTTCTACCATCTTTTCTAACAGATCTTTTGCATCATGTTAAACCTTGTATTGGTATTTTTGTTTGTCAGTTGCCCCCATGTGAATTTAAAGAGAGAGACAGAAAGGAGTTATGAATAGCTACCTTTTGGGAACTTCAGAACATCTGTGGCTTGATCTAAATTCTACCAAAGGATCTTTCTGTTGACTTCAGCAGGGACTACCTTATCCTATTTATACAACATCTAACACAGGTGTAGACAAATCTCAGAGGAAATATTTAGGCAGTCTTGTAATAGCATAGCAATAATAATATTAACTTTAACAGTACTGGCTACATTTATATGGGTTTCATAGATGTTCTTTTTCTGTGGAAGCTCCTATTTCTAACCTGAATTTGAGGCAGAGAAGCAGAATAACAGAGGAATGTTTGCACAAACCATTTTGATGCACTGTGAGTGAATTCCCCCCATCACCAAATTGTTTCTGTTTCAACCTTTCTTCAGATATAGTTGCAATATATTCCCCTACAATTGTAATACTGTCGTCCAACTGGAGACACAAGGATAAGCCTCTCACCAAGATACTCTCAGTTTTAAAGATTAAGCCTGCAGTGCACTCTGGGTCTTCCTTATACAAAAGTAAGATAACTCAGTTTGTTACAGTTTGTAGTTTTTGACTAGAATTCGCCTAGATTGTTTTGGTTTTGTTATCAGAGATGAGAGAAGAATTCAGTTATGAATCCTATGTCATCTTTATGTCTAGAAAGTCACCTGTTCTTTTCCATCTTACTTTGTTAAACTTTCTTAGCATCTTCTGTATCATTTCCTGCAGAAGTTGTTGGATTACGTCGGAAATAACTAGATGTTGTCACTTACGGGATATTTAGATCTAGTTATGTTGCTGGGTCCTATATCAGAAAGCATTTCTTTTTTCAGGGGACTGATAGAAAAATCAAGTGCCTGGAAAAGTTCTGTCATTTTTTGTCAAAACCAGTGAAGTAAGCTATGGATGGATATTCATCTGGGGATATTATCATCCTCCATATTTTATGTAAACTCATCATAGAGTCACAAGGTGTGAACTGTCTTAGCTGATCTGTAGGAAACCTTTGTGCTATTTCTAACAATCCATAAGACAATATTATATATCAGTCTATAAGACTGATAGGAAGATTTTACTTCCTATCAGTCTTCCATACCTTGTTTCTGAATACCCTACACAACTTAGGATGAAAAATAACTGCTGTGAAAATGATCATGTTGTAACATGCACAACAAATCTTATTTATTTCTTTTAAAGTCCATCTGTTCCCATAAGGTGGACTTTCAAGAGGCCTTATCACTCATTGCCTGGAACATATGTGAGCTGAGCCTCTCGATGAACATTCCTCTTGCATTTAACTGTCTCCTCTCCTCCCCATTGCTCTGGTGACCACTGATGAATAAATACAGGTGTGTTCCTGAACACACACCATGTTATTTCTTTTACAAGTCCATGTGTTACATGCCTATTATGAGAATGTGCCTCCATCCACAAGCCAGCCATAGGTCTGGTGTTGGAAGAGGGGAAGAAAGCCAAGTGTAACTCCAGACTTCCCTGCCCAGCCTTTCTCTCACTTTTCTGTGAAACTGACAAAACACAGGTCCTGCACTTTGACTCATTTGACTTGAACACCTGAGCAGAGCTGAGTGCATTTCAAGGAGCTGTGGTTTATCACCTGAGGAACCTCTCTTCAGTCAGTGCCAAAGCCCTGGTCACTGTGGTGTGCCAGCTGGCTGGCAAAATCTGTCCTGGCCATTCAGGTGAGATCCCTCATTATGTGCATGGAGTTGCTAGCTAAGAAAATGGATCTACAGTAATTTAATGAATATGGCTCATCGAACATTATGGAATCTGGTTTTCTGAGGTATGTCAGATGTATTGTGTTAACTGCATTGATTGCACAGGAGAGACACTGCACCAAGCTCAAAGGCAACTCAATGGTTTACAGCACCCTCACACTTAAGGGCAATAACAGGACAATGACTCATGGCCCAGCGTTAATGCGGAGGCTGTGAGTTAATACATTGAAGGACTATAAAGACATAAAAGCAACTAAAGATATAAAGTCAGGCATTCCAAAGTAACAATTATCTTTTCTTATAGAAATCTACTTCAAGGAAGCAATTCAGCCCATCTTGACTAAAGAAGGTAAAATAAATCATGCTGCAGATGTTCCTCACATTCTCTTTAAAATAGTGGGAACCTTGACAATTAGCTTTGATTAGACAACCAGCTTTAAGGTATTAGATCCCATGAAGAAGGATAATTAAAAAAAATACTGGCTTTTATTTGAAGAATGTTGAATTTATTGTTGTCAACACGGCAAATTTTTTGACTACACCAAGCTGTATCAAGTCACTATAGGGAAGGGATGCCATACAGACGGATCTAGATGAGTTGGAGAGGTGGGCCTGTGTGAAGCTCATGAAGTTCAACAGGGCCAAGTGCAAGGTCCTGCAGCTGGGTCATGGCAATCGCAAATGAAAATACAGCCTGGGTGGAGAACGGACTGAGAGCAGCCCTGAAGAAAAGGACTTGGGGGTGTTGGTGGGCGAAAAGCTCAATATGACTCAATATTGCACTTGGGGCGGCATCAAAAAAGAAGTATGGCCAGCAGGCCAAGAGGGGTGATTCTCCCTAACCCCATACCCTGCCCTGGTGACACCCTGGAGTCCTGCATCCACCTCTGGGCCCTAACATACGAAAGATGTGGACTTGTTCCCAGAGGAGGGACAAGAAGCTGATCACAGGACAGGAGCACCTCTCTTATGAAGACAGGATGAGAGAGTTGGGGCTGTTCGGCCTGGAGAAGAGGAGGCTCTGGGGATACCTTCTAGAACTTTCCTGTACCTGAAGGTAGGCCTACAAGAAGGCTGGAGAGGGATTTTTCACAATGTAGTGATAGGACAAGGGGGAATGGCCTTAAGATGAAGAAGGGCAGGTTTAGATTAGATATTAGGCAGAAATTCTTTATTGTGAGGGTGGTGAGGCACCGGAACACGTTGCCCAGAGAGGCTGTGGATGACCTATCCCTGGAGGTGTTCAAGACCAGACTGGATGGGGCTCTGAGCAACCTGATGTAGTGGAGAGTTCCCTGCCCATGTCAGGGGGTTTGGATCTTTAAGGTTCATTCCAACCCAAACCATTCAATGATTATACAATATCAATATGAGGAAAGGTCAGCAACCTATTCAAGTGGAACGCATATAAGATCAAGCAAAGTAACAATTACAACTAAAGGTAGTCCACTAAATGTATGTTTTGCTGTGGCTATGTGACTAAAGGAGATCCTTTCAAGGTTATAGCTTAGAAATACTTTTTTAGATCACTGACCCAGAAGAGCTTTGCAATGTCTCTAAAGTAGCTATTGCAATCTGTTACAGTAGATAACTTAGGGAAACTTTAGTTCACAAATCAATGTCCCAATAAAATCAAACAACTCCTTTCCTAGTTGTCGTAGTTTATTGTATCAAGGCCCTACTTAATGTAGTTTTAGTTGTTGTGTTATTGAGCCAATTGATTGGAATGGCTTTTCTTGAGCTTTTAATTTACACAGAATCTTTATGGAGGACAGGTATTCAGCCTTGGAACTGGAATATAAAGAGTAATTCTAGCTAGCCAGGAAAGCGATTTATTTGGTGTTTTTTACATCTGATTTCGATGACTCTGACATCACATGTATGGGTTAAAACCAGATGCAGCTTCACTGTAGGTAGGAGGACTATTGGTTGTTGGACGAATATAAATAAGGTCACGAGTAAGTATTGAGTCTTATGTGCAAAAAAGATTCTATTAACTGTGACTTTCCCTACACAGGGCTCCATACATCAGATACAGACCTTAATTGTGCTGTTCTGATCTGATGGACCAGAGCAGCTGTGAAAGAAGCTTATCCAATTCCCTAAAGCAGGGAGGGAACTTCCAGTGGTGTTGGCTTTAACTTGCCTTGTCAACTGTCTTCTGTGAGAAATGAGATGAGCTAGGGGGTGGAAAAGTGACCTATGGCTGTTTGGCCCTTGTATGTCTCAGGATTAGCTTGGATGTGGGTTGTGGCTGGAGTGGCAGGAGGATGTAGTAAGCCATTTATAACAAACTTGTTCTTCACTGTGTTATTTTAGACATTCTAACCGTGGATTAGTCAGTGAAATCAAAATCCTTAGGGCCTTTGTGGTGCTCTGGATTTCATTGACTTACTGTTGTCATCACTTCAGAAGCAGCTGAAAGCTCTAGGAAAGATCTCACAAATGGTTTTATTTCCATCAGTCCACAGCTGAAGAAAAAACCTAGATGCATATAGGTACAAATTATTGTATTACTCCTAACAGGACCAATTATTTGGGCAGTCTGGCTGTGTGGAAGTGGATATGAGCTTCAGATACTCTAAGAATCTTGTGATATGACTCATCTCACCTTTTTTAAGCCATCTGCAAGTTCAACATCCAGGTTTTTGGTCATCTAGGCTCCCTGCAGGCCTTAGGATGTAGGTAGCTATGGTTGGTGACAAGAATCTCTCTCTGGAAAGGTCTGTTTTCTCTGCACTTATGACAAAGGAAGAGTAGATATCTGGTTTTTAGCCTTCATTCAAAAGTGATTGATAGATTTTTGTAAACTAAAGAGATGCTCCTTCAAGCAGACAGAAACATATTGCACTTAAAATAATTTGCTTCTCATTCTCTCTGAAAGAAGATGGGTACAGGCACAGGAAACATGTTTTAGCCCAAGGCTATAAAAAACTTCATGCAAATTTTAGATAACTTTCAAAAATAGGGAAGCCAGAATATCGGAAAATCCTGAATTTCTCACAGCATTGTTGGATAGATAATGAAAAAAATTACTTCCTTTTAGATTTTGAGTTTAGTACTTTGGCTAAATTCCCTGCAACAATTTGTGGGGCCAGGCCTAAATTAGGCAGGATTCAAAGATCACTTAGATGTAACTTTTGGGGTGTAAGACTTTTTAATAACTTAGAAAATCTTGTCAATAGCAGCAGAAGGTTATAAAAGCAAAAGCTGTAACAAAAGCTATATCCTCTAGGGATGGCCCAGTGCTTACAGGGTAAATTTGTTGCAGGCAGCAAACAAAAATGAAATTGAATCAACTGCATGTGTTAATTACTTGGCTAGGTCTGTGAATGTCCTGAGAACAGTGAGAGAAAGGATACTGGTAAATAGATAACATATTTTCCTTTTATGTAATTAATAAAATAAGGGGAAAAATAAAAACACATGAAGAATATTTTCTGCATAGACACTTCTTCATGAAGCCTTTCTAGCACTTATAGGAAGACTGAGGGGGTGACACAGGATACAGAGCATTCACTGAGGCCCCTACTGCTCATAGTGCACTGAACATAAGGGTAAGAGTGTTACAGAATGGTTGAACAATGGGCTTCTCCCTTAAACACACCAGCCATTACTCACTGGCAATCAGAAGCTTGTACTCTGTGCTCTAGAATGTTCCCTGTTTTGGTTCTCATGCCTTTGTGATACCAAGGTACCAGGAACGAGAGGGTTCAAAAAATATGGTTCTGAAATCCCTCAAGATGTATTACTTCAGGGCATATTTTCCTGGAGAGGAAAAGAGAAGCAGAGAACATCTAGGGAGGTTGATTTGGCTATGTTTCTGGAGGCAAGTCAGCTGCCAGACTTTTATTGTTGCTCAACTGATATTTCAGCGAGGATTATATTTATTGTAAATATGTGAAGCACATGAAGGCAATGACTCTTGAACTAGATTGGGTCAGAACATAAAAAGAAAGTCTTGTCATTCAGATAGCTCTGAAACACAAGACCGTTGTTAGCAGCATTTTTTTTGATTATGCTATTTTAAAATTATTTTTTCCTCCATTAAAGAAATTTAAGGGACAATAGAGCCAGGAAGACAATGGACACAATGAAGACATATGTGGAAGAATGTTATAAGAAAGAAAAACCACACAATTCTGGAAAGACATTTGCTGAACCTTTTCCTTCACAGGTTTTGGGGGGCCAGCAAAATGAAACATTGAATATTTGCACTAGTGAAGGTCAGAGTTTCCTTAGTCCTTTAGCCTGGTGAACTTGACCTTCATGTTTATTCTATGGTTTTATCTGAACAGTAAAATCATAGAAGACAGAATCTAAGCATTTCGTGGCAGAGACTGACTTTGCTTTTTATAGCAACTACCAAATTAGATATTATTGCAACAGCAATAGTAATTTTGACATAGCATGTGCCAATTTGCTTTCCCAAAATTGTGTCATTTTTGGAAGTTCTATACAAATTCAAAACAAATTCTAGCAGATATTCTAATTCACTTCAGATTTTGACCCTTTAGGGTTTACTCTAATCATATTTTCTAGCTTTATGTGATAATTTCAAGACCAATAAATTGAGCTTCTTTCACTTTATTTTATGACTGACAACTACGATTCTTACTGCATTTACAAGACTTCAGGATTTCCACTCTTAAGCAAAATGCCAATACATCGTCATGAAACAGCAAACACTGGTAATTATGTGTTGAGAAAGCAGAAGATGAAAACTCCTCACCTTCAAATGACTATATATAAATGTGCATTGCAAAGAGGAAGTGTTAACTGCATCTAAATACCAAGATGAGTTCAATGCTGTGATTTTGTGTCAGCCTTAAAGGCAAGATCCACTCACTACTGTATGTAACATTTAATCAAGTACAAATGGTTTCGTGCTATTCCTTCTTCCTAGTTCTCTGTCTCTTTCTTTTATGCCTTGGGAATACTTCCCTCCTCTGCAAGAATATTAAAGTAAATATATATTCTCAGATTTCAGAGAGCAGTAATTACAGAATAGAGAGATCAAATTTCCACAGCTTGTAATTTTCATTACTTCATCCCTTGCTCAGTGATGTGAGCAGACAAGCTCCAAAAAACAGCTGAAGCCTGGTGTGGAGGACTGATTTTACCATGAGAAGAGGAGGGGGGATTAAGTGGGGTGTAAAGGGCTGATTCAGATGCACAGAAGAGGTGGGGAGAAGCAGAAGGAGTGATAACTGCAGAGGGAGGTAATTTTTGACATAAACCCAGAGAATTAACTTTTCTTTTGGTCACCAGGGCCCTGAGAACCCCAGTTAAACTGGTTGTAGGAGAGAAATTGGTGGTGAACCAGCCCCCTCCCTTCACCTTTTTGAGGTGGTGTAGTGTGTCCTGTTCTCCCATTCCCAAATGTGACAGTGTTATTTTTATTTCTCAGACAGAAATCTCATAGAACTGGGACCAGCAGATCTTTAGATACATGCATTTGAAAATGAACAGAAGTAAAAAGACAATACTCACCCATCTATATGCTTCTGAAATCTCAGAGCCCTCACTCTTCCTTTTGAATTCAGCAGGGTCAGAGGTTTCCATATACTTCTATGTCATCTCCAAGGATCAGATGGGATTAGATGGTGAGGAGACCTTTAAACCCTTGGTTCCTTCATTCCCATTGACACTGTCTGCAAAGAGAAGTGATCCCATTAGATCTCTACTTGCTTCAAGGTGTTCCCTACTTTCTCTCTGAAAGTGTGAAGACAATGCACACAGGAGAATTGCTGTAGGAGGATAAGCCTAATTGTGAACTTGGCCCTCTGTGGCCTCAATCTTCCCCAGTCACTTGGAGGTCCAAAAGAACTATGTACCACACTGCATTTAAACTCCCAGAGACGCTGAAGAGAAAGGCAACAGTTTTGAAGGTTCTCATCAAAATAAGTAGAAAACATAATTCAACCTAGCTGAAAACTCTCCATATGAATTTGTATTGCATTTTGAAGTGCCTGGGTATCCTCAGATTTAGACCTCAAAGCCCCTCATCACCACACACTGACAAGCAAAGGAAAATGTAGATCAAGAAAACCATCTCAGACTGCAACTTGATAAGTACTTTAGTGCAGAGAAACCCAGTGTTTGGACAACAGATTTCTTCAGAAGCAGCAGACAAGGTGCCCTCCTGATGGAGGGTTTGAAAAAGAAGGTATAATTGCTGCAGTCCTTAGTAGGGCTACAAAATACTCATCTGGAATTTGTAACGAGCGGAGCTCACCCCAAGCAAATACCACTCGATGAAACACCAATGGGCCCCACAGCACAACTGATGGCCTCAAATGTCCCTGACCCATCTTCCCTCATGCTCCCTGTAATGGAGGCTTCCTTCCCTTCATTTTGTGTTGGGCTTGTAACCTGGTATGCTGGCTGGTCTGGCTGAGGCACAGTTTTCCTCCCTGATCTACATCCACACACAATAAGCAGGATGGAATTTGCCAGCATATCAGCTGGAGTTTGCAATTATAATTTGTCACTCTCTCCAGGTTCACTCTTGCTCTTGAAACTGTTCAGAGTTCACAGACAGAGAGAAAAAACCACAACCCTTTGCTTTATTCCTTAGTCATAGAAAATCCCTGACCTCAGTTGCCCACACTGTATTTTGTTTAAGACCTTGGCCCATAAATAATGAGTGTTCAAGTGTGTATGTACAGTTACAGGTAAAGCTGACATCTGTTGTGTCATGCAAGACTGTCAGGTCTCTTGAGGAGCGCACAAGGATCCATTTGACTGCTGCCTTAACTTGCTGGGAAGGTGTGAGGTGTTACCTCACCTGCACATGTAAGACATGCTCTCTCAGAGAGTTGGATAATAAGTTGTAGACAGCTCAAGGTACTGAGCTGCTGTTGGACATCTGACACTTAAAAGATCCTTGTACTTAAGAGCCTTGTGATAGAACACCATCCTGTACCTCACTGCCAGCTCCCACATGGGCCAATGTCGCAGACACCCTGTGTCTCAGGGTGCAGTTTAGCTCCTGCCCTGATACATCTTATCATCTCTTCAATCAAGCTGGTGTCTCTTGCAGTGCAGTCATCTGGTGACTTGGATACAGGAAGAAACCTATTCGAAATTTAACAGATTGACAGACCTAAGGGTCAAACTGACATGAAAGCAGCAGGGACTGGATTGAGCAGATGAGGGCAGGATAGGGCAGGAACACCTGAGCTGGTATCACCAGCTCCTGTGCTGGGATGTATGTCACACATGGTGCCAGGTTTTAGCAGGCTTGTCCGTCATAGTGACCGCCACTCTGTAAGAAAGATGGGGACAAACGTTTTAGCAGGGCCTGTTGTGATAGGACAAGGGGCAATGGTTTTAAACTGAAAGAGGGGTGATTTAGATTAGTTATAAGGAAGAAATTTTATACAACGAGGATAGTAAACCACTGGCACAGGTTGCCAGAGAGGTGGTAGATGTCCCATCCCTGGAAATATTCAAGGTCAGGTCAGACAAGGCTCTGAGCAGCCTGATCTATGAGAGATGTCCCTGTGCACATGGCAGGAGGGGTGGACTAGATAGTGTAAAATGCTCCCTTCCAACCCAAGCCATTCTAAGATTCTGTTTGACAGAGATAGGGGGTGTGGTTGTGAATAATGTTCTAGGCTGTGATTTCTCCAGTATTTTATTGAAATGCATCAACTTGTCTTGAATGTCATCTCCACAGCTGCTAAACTCTCACTAATTTGGGAGGATCACCAGCTTCGAAAAGGAGAGATAAATTGGGTACCACGGTGGCATCACTTAAAGATCTTTTAAAATTCTTAAAAATCTTTACAAATCAAGTCTTTGCCTATCGTTTCCAAATAGGGGGGGAGGAGGAAAAAGAAACGGAAAAAGGACCTAACCCGGGAAATCCTGCTCACCTTTTCCTCCTGTGAAGCCCTTTGCTGGAGGGAAGCTGGGCGGGAGGGTTAACAGGGCACACAGGCGCCTGTGACCTGGGGGGCACCGCCTCTCCACGCCGCCTGCTCGGGATGCTGCGGGGGCAGCGGGGGACAGCGGGGACAGCCCCTGCAGCTTCCATCGGCGGGTTGGCTCCTTTCCCTGCCCCGGAGCATCCTCGGACCCCGAGCAGGGCGGGGGCTGTGGCGGGTTCCGGGGAGGCCACTGGATGGCAGCATGTCCCCGCTGGGGACCGCCGGCCCCGCCGGGTGCAGCCCGCACTCCCTGCACAGCCGGGCAGCGAGGGCAGGGGAGTGCGCGGAGAGGGCGCAAGTTAGTGCTTTCCTTCGCCAAAGTCCTCCTTGAAAGCAGAATGGAAAGATACTTGCTCTAGACTTTTTTTTTTTTTTTT
>VYZT01018627.1:0-34682 GCA_013400735.1 Pomatostomus ruficeps | reverse complement strand
TTTTTTTCCCCCAAGAATTCACCGTTAAATACCATGAAACAACAGAGCCAGCGCGTGGCAGATCTTTGGTCACTGCACTCCCAAAGAACTGGCGAGAGAGTCTCCTGTGGCTGCTTCCCCCTCACTCGCAGCCCCTGACCCGGCTTTGGGTGGGGGGATCCTAACACACCCGCTCCTCAGGCATGAGAAAATATGGGTTTTCTTCCAAATCGTGCTATGAGGTCTTTTCTAACCTAAACAACTCCACGATTCTATGCAGCAGAGAGCCAGGGCTTCTAAAGAAACATGCCCTGCTTGTAGAAACCCAGCAGGCCCAAGTCTGTTTCTTACGCTTGGGGCAAGAAAGAGGACAGACAGGCCTTTCTATAACCTTTCCTCTTCCCCTTGCTCCTAGGCAGCCTGGGGCTGTCCAGATCTTAGAACAGCTTTGAGAACAGATTAGCCAGAGCACTCTGGGCTGCAGTTGCAGCTTCCTCCACCTCCAGACTTCCTCTAGGCTTTACCAGTCAACATGGGGGAAACCCACCCAACATCAGCTTTGTCCTGTGTCACTTTGTTCCCTGCAACAGGAGCACTGTGCTAGGCTGGACCTGCACTGGGACAGGTTTGCTGCACTTCATCCCCTTCTTCTAGCTGTCACTGACACATTCCGCTCACCAGTGACCACAACTCGACATCCCAGACCAAATACCAAACTTGTTTTGCTGCAGGGAGAGAGCAGCACCCAGCAGAACTTGGGTATATTTGTCCTGACCCTGCCCTTTAGATGGGCATTGAGAGGGGCAGTTTGTTCTTCCTCACCCATGCCCTTGCCACATCATCTTCTTGAGCTGTTTCTGTCCCCTGAACAAGGTCACCTTATGTTGCCAAAGCTGCATAAAGGGGCTTTAGTGCAGTTTGAACGTCAATCCAAATTATCCTGTTATTACCACTTGTGCTTATAACAACATGAAGGAATGAACTCCTTTGCCCCTGGGCAGTAGTCCAGCCTGCCCTTGCTTCCTCATCTGCTCCCACCCTCCAGTCTATCAGAAGTGGCTGCCAAAAGCAGGATCACACAGGAGCCATCCCGAATTTCCTCCTTGTACTCTGAGAGCTGGGGGGATGTGTCTTACAGCAGCTGCGTATATCCAAGGGCATTAAACTTAATTAACTGAAGTCTCAGAGGGCAGAAGCTGGAGCAATGGATCACCCTATTCCCTGCTGTGTTGATACCTCCCCATGGTCAAATCATCTGATTTATACGGTTCCCTTTTCACTTCTTGCACAGACAGATGACCCATGACAATGCTGAATGAGGAAATGACCACTTGAATTCCTGTGTCTTGCATCATTCAGGTCAGATCTGATAGCCAGAGCCACCCCTCTGGCTTTAAATTTGCACAGTAGTTTGGGATGTGAGGCTTAGTTAAAGGAACTCTGAGGCCCTTGCACATCTTCACATTGGTCGCTTGGCTTGTGCCTACTGCCAGGAGAGCTGGAGTTGACAGAATTGACCACATATTGACCTGAATGAAATGGGTTTAGTCACATAGCCATTATCTCCAGCAACTGAATGCAGACCTTGTCTTAGAGGCAGAAGGCAGTACTATCTGCTGTCAAATCCCAGGAAAGACTCACTGAAGAGTGAGTGACTGACCTGAGTGGGAAAAAAGAAATAAATCCCTGCAGCACATGCACTCAAGGACCAGGGCTACATTGTCGAGGTGGAGCAGACTGGATAGTCCACAAGCACTGACCAAGTCACAAAGCAGGAGGGAGGCAGTGGAAGAGAGGATCTGTGCTGTAAATGCAGGAGGAGGTGCCAGGAGGGAGCAGTATCTGGAGGAGGAGGATTTGGCTGTGTGAATCTCAGTTTTGGCACATGAGTCTTGAAAGGTCTTGTGAGGGAGCTGAATACTGCCTGTATATGACATATCTGAGGACAGTGCTTGGCTATAGTGAAAATCTTCAAGGGTGTGGTTCACTCTTCTCCTGTAAAAATGCAAAAGCACTCAAAATTGCTTTATCTGGGTGCTCTGCAGTATCTTTAGCCCCCAAAATGCCAGAAGTACCCTCAAGGGATAGTGAAAACTGAAAGGAGGATATTACAGCTTTTTAGAAAATACCAGCCCAGCTACAGTTTAGAGTGGCAGCTAAAATCTTATTTCCTCACACACCCAGTAATGTAAGGTGCCTATGTGCTTGTTATATAAAGCAACTATAAAATCATGGAAGAGTGAACAAACAAACAGAGGGAGCATGTTAGACTCCAGGACTGCAAGCTCCAACACGTTCCCAGCCCAGTGAGACAGCTTGCTGAACAAGGGATATTCAAAGTTTCAGTCTTCTTAGTACCCTTCTTGTAGTTGTTTCAAATGAAAGGCTTGCAATGATTTCTAAGCCATGAGATATTTATGATTTGTGGAGGATCCCTCTCCCTCTTCCCTGACACAGCATGGCTGTATGAAGTGACAGGCTCAGCATTAGGAGGACTGTTTCTATTCTGTGGCTCTGCCCCACTCATGCCAGCTGAGTTGGTTGCATTAAAAATAGCTCTGCATGAAAGCTGTAACAGGTAACACTTGACATCCTCATCCCCATGTTTCCTTGCCATCAAAATTTCTAAAGTTTTCCTTAAAAGAGCATGCTAAAGTCTCCCATCTTTGGCATTGTGTTCTTAGGGGATGAGTAACTGGAAATCAGAGCTGAGAGTTGCCTCAAGCCTGTACTACAATAGCAGGCAAGTTAAGAAACATTTAGAGTCTGAGCAGGGGGGAATTGGCTCTGGGTGTTTCTGTATGACTGCTAATATCAACAATCAATTACTGACTTGAACTCTTATGATGTACTGTTTCAATTGGAGCACATTAGAGAGATGGCTTATGGTAACATTGTCACCCACCTTCTGTATTTCCCGGTTTTTTTCACATCCCACAGGAGTGAGTCTTAGAGGAATGTGTGGCTGCTCCTTCATTCTAGGTACTGTTCAGATTTCTGAGTGAGATTCTTTACTGATTTAAGTGAGGATCAACTCATTTCTGAAGCCTTTTAATTTTGTCTATGACTTCTCATTCCTTATCTCTTGAAAAAAAATGCATTTTCATATGTACAAAGGCGGAATTTAGGTAACTTCCTAGGTCAAAATCGAGTCATGTGTAGAGTTTTAGATGCTCCCAGGTGGATAACAGCTGAGCAGAGGGTGTGTACTGCAATCTGTGAGTTGGATCCTAGGTGGAATCCAGGCATATGCATCCTTGAGTGGTTGTGAGGCAGGACTATTTGCCATTCCAGGGGTCAAATGCTTGAACATTAGAGAATGTAGTGACAAGGTTGAGAGAAAGAGCTGGGTAGTGATTCCTATATCCTCTTCAGTTATTTTTGTTTTCTGTGATTCTGTATTCCTTATGAGAGTTTGCAAGATAAAGATTTTCTGATGTTTCCAGTGGTGTCAGCTGAGCAAGGGGATAAACGGCGATTTAGAATGGAAACCAGGCAAAAATCCAGTGCTAGCCTTTTTTTTTTTTTTTTTTTTTTTTTTTTTTTTTTTTTTTTTTTTTTTTTTTTTTTTTTTTTTTTTTTTTTTTTTTTTTTTTTTTTTTTNAAAAAAAAATTAGTGGCGTCAAGAATAACTACATCCTCTTGGAACCTCAGCTCAACGTTCAGAGTCAAATTCCCCCAGGTATAATACATTAAAGTACGTCCTGATTTGCTTATCAAAATAAAGAATGAGTATGCACACGCCAGGGGTGGGGTGCTGAGTGGTGAAGGTGTCTTGCTGTAGAATGGAAATTCTGAGTGTGAGTCTTGCAGCCAAAGGCCACTCTCTTCTTCCCCTCAGCTGTTCCTGGCCTTGCAGGGTAGAAGAATTCAAACAAGCCAGATGCTGAGCTAGTTGCATTGTTCCCCTGACTCCTCTTGGTGTACATTAATATTCCTAGCCTGCACTGGATATATGCTTGAGACCTTTGTTGTGGACTCTGACCTAACATGAATAAAACACCCTTGAACTGCCCAGAGCTGTCATCTCCTTCTTTCCTGTAGTGTGAAATCAGTCCTGCTTGTGCCTGGCACACACTGATCTTGAGCCTTTGCTCTTCCCTGACACAGGCTTGTTCTGTAGTCACACACCTCCTTTTTATTCATTTCCTCTGCTTCTGCTTCTGTGCCTGGTCGTGGCAAAACACAGAGCAAGCACAGAGCTGTGAACAGCCATCTGGCGAGAAAACACTGGAAGAAAAACCTGTGCTCCCTAATCTCTGCTGGATTTCTGCATGTGGCACTTATACAGGCCATTCAATTCACCACAGTGTGTGGGATAAGATTGTTCCAACTTGCCTTTTTCCATGTAATAGAATTTTACAGAATGAAATGCTGCTCCTCTCTGTAATGGTTCCTGGAACACTGCTGTTTGCCATATACTATAGACCTTACTGATATTTTTTTCTGATCACAGATAATCTGAGGAGTTGCTATAACATCCCCACTTTCTACTTCTCCACTGACGCAGCCTGGTAAATACAACACCACTGAGTCTCTCTTGGGTTTGGCAATAGATGTCATGTGTTTGAGTGATGAGTAGCCCCAGCTGTTGTGCTTCATTTTATCTATTTAATCTGAATTTATGTGAATTCAGTAACATCTAATCTACTGAGCACTGAATGAATCATGCAGAACAGTTTGTAAAAATCCTAGATATAGCTTCAGAGTACGCAAGCCATTTTCCTGGAAGAAGTTGTGTAGAATTTCATTAGCTGCATGAATCTGGTAGAAAGATCTTCATGTGTGATGCATTGTTTCTCTGGGATTTTTTATGCATTGTGAAAGTCTGCTGATGCAACACTCATCCTTTAGTTTGACATTACAGAAAAAAAAAAAAAAAAAGAAGTTATTTTTATCCTGAGTGGTTTTATTTGGAAACCTTTATCAACTTATTACTCCTATATAGCATCTTCAGCTGATTTTCTGTTGCTAAACACTTCTGTGAATATACTCTTACATCAGGGCTTATATATTTAGCTTTCGTAGGATGAGTTACAGAGGTCCTGAGATGATCCTTTAGAGGAGAAAGGTGGCTCAGGGAAAAATATCTCATCCTCCACAACATGAGTTTGACTTAATAGAGATGACAGAGAACACAGAACTAGGCAACTAACCAGGTTAATAAAAACCTTTCTATGGCTCAGGCAGAACACAATGTATTGGAGAGTGGTCCATTTCCTGAACTGTGCTGTAGATGTTCAGCAGTGACCAACCACATTAAAAATAATTTGTTAGTTTCTCCTGATGATTCAGGTTTCAGAGCTGTTCTTTCTTTTAATTATTGTATAGCTCTGATTTTTAATTAATTTATTTATTTTTGTGTAAAGTCACTCCTCAGAAATACCCCTTCTTCATCAAAATATGAGAAGATGACTGAATGTCTTCAAGGTCTGCTTGTCAAGACTTTGCTTGGAAATCCCCTCTTGATTCCAACACTTCCTAGTGGTCAGAGCCCAAGTAGCCAAGACCCTGTTTTCATCTCCATCAAGGTTACATCCACCAAAGCTGCAGAAAACCATAAGCTGCCTTTCAAAAGGGAGCACTGACACAAAAGTCCTTTCCCCTGCTCTCCCTCCTAGTCTCTTGCAACAAGTCCAACCTGCCTGTTAGCAAAGCAAGATTTTTAAGAACCAGTGTAGTGTGACAATGTTTGCATTGAGTCACAGTGTTGATCCTCTTTTCTGAATTACTTCAGATGCTTGAAACTACAGAAACTTAGGCTGAAACAATATTCAGGGCTATGTTGTTATTTTTGGGAAGCATTATGCTTGGAACATTTCTCCCAATGAGAACCAGTGTTGTCCTGAGTTTTGCAGTTTCTCAGTGTTTCTCTTTGCTGTAATACTTTCTCACACGTTCTTCTGTAAACATGGCCATGGTTTCTTAACAACTATCTATGTTTTGTTAACTGTCTGTGTTGTTATCATTCTATTACCCTGGGTGGAGAAATATGATAGACAGATGCTTTGACCAATGGAATTGAGAGGTGGTGATTTCTACGTCCAATCCACGGTGATTTGTAAAAACATATAAATAAAGGCAGAAGGTTCTGCCCTCTCTCTCTTTTTGCCCTCTCCGTCTGCTGTCTCTGTGTGGTCTTTTATTTGGCTCTCCTTTAGGCTCCTTGGCCTAGCCGGCCTGACCCGTGCTACAAACCAGCAGCTGTTTAAAGATCTATCTTGTGACTTGCACCAAGTAGCTCAATAGCAATTGCCAAATGCATGTATTTTTACTTATATTTTCCCAGAGAAACTGCTGAAAGACAGCAGTATATTTCAGAAGGCAGGTAGTCTGCCAGGTACCTGGATGGGCTGCAAGGCAGGGACTAGGGGAGCAGAGTTCTTCCCACTATAAGACAAGATCAGATTTGTGACCACCTGAGAAACCCAAACATACATAAGTCTGTGGGACCTGACGAGACACTTGGTCCTAAGGGAGCTGGCTGATGTAGTTGCCAAGCCACTCTCCATGATAGATGAAATCAAGTGGAGTCCCTGGTGACAGGAAAAAGGGAAGCATTGTACCTCATAAAGTTCAAGCCCAAGTGCAAGTCCTGCCCATGGGTTGGGTCAATCCCTGTTGTCAATACAAGCTGGGGGGGATGAATGATTGAGAGCAGCCCTGTGAAGATGGACTTGGGAATGGTGATAGAAGAAAAGCTGGACATCAGCCAGCAGTTTGTGCACTCATGACCCAAAAAGCCAACATGCCCTTGGCTGCATCAAAAGAAGTGTGGACAGCAGATCAAGGGAGGTGATTCTCCCCCTGTATTCTGCTCTGGTGAGACCCACCTAGGGTACTGAATCCAACTCTTGAGTCCTCAGTACAAGAAAGAAATGGAGGGAGTCCAGAAGCTCACAAAAAATGATGAGAGGTCTGGAACACCTGTTCTGTGTGAAAAGGCTGAGAGAGTTGGGATTGTTCAGCTTGGAGAACAGAAGGATTCAAGAAGACCTTATTGTGGCCTCTCAATACTTAAAGGCAGCTTGTAAAAAAATGGGATGCACTTTTTAGCAGGAGATAATGGTTTTAAACTGGAAAAAGATTGATTTAGATTAGATATAAGAAAGAAATTTTTTACTCTGGGGGTGTTGAAAGACTAGCACAGGTTGCCCAAAGAGCAGGTAGATGCCCTACCCCCAAGGTCAGGTTGGATGAGGCTCTGAACTACCTGGTCTAGTGGAAAGTGTCCCTGCCCCTGGTAGGGTGGTTGGTCTAGATGACTTTTAAAGGTCCCTTCCAACACAGTCCACTCTGTGATTCTATGATGCTCTTATTTTTAAGAGAATTTTGAGGGACTGGTAGTCTCTTTGAGGCTATAGGCCAATTTCTCCTTTGATTAAACAAAACTGTGTACATGCTTCAACATGGGCAGATTTTGTCATTTAAAAAAAACCACTCATTTTTACAAATGGCAGGGAAGGAATCAATTCCTAGCTAAGTAACAAGGAGTATTCTCTCAATAACAATACTTTTTAAATAGCCAAGAAACATAGACAGACTACTCAGGGACAAAGCTTGTCTGCAAGGTACCAGACTGGAAAGTTGACACATTAGTGTTAGTTCTTATGGCATCTTCCAAACAGTTTCTGTCATGAATGTTTAATTTAGTTTTTTCTTCGATTACATCCTTGCATGGATAGACACGAAAAAAATGTCAGACTTGCAACATATTTTGACATGCTAATTTCCAAGGGCTAAAACATCTTGCAGGACACTCTCTGGAGCAAGTCTCTTCACTAACTAACTAAGATGATGGACTTTTAAATAATTAATGATTTCATTATCATATTTTTATGATGAGGGGGCTGATATTTTGTTGGAATATCTAATGGTTTCTTTTTTTGTTCCAAATACTCCAAATTTAGAAACAAAGAAATGTACAATTTTTAAATTATATTTCAGAATTGCACATACTATCTCCTTACCTTTCAGAGACCCTTTGTCCATGTTGATGAGGAAACAAAGGGCACAAAAATGTAAGTGGCTAGTCAGGAATGGGAACTCAGTTACAGTATAATACAGGACATCTGCCATGCTTTAAGTTGAACACCTCTCTTGGTATCAAACTCCTTTAGAAAATGTAGAGGTTCTCAATTTTTGATATACAACACCTCTTCTTAAAGACCTCTCCAAGTCCTTCTGTCCTAGGAATAATTTGAGACCGTATGATTTACGTTTTCCAAGTGCCCATCTGTAACTTATGCTGGGTATCCAGGCTTCACTCTGCCACACAGTGAGGTGGTAACTGTGACACAGAGGGCAGCCAGTTCAGCAGAGAGTGACTTGTCCCATTTGGTGCCTTTTGGTCCAGTAAACCACAAGGACAGACTGACCTTTTAGAAAAATACCTGCAATAGAAAAACAGCTTTACAGTTCACCTCCCAGTATTCTTTCACTGTGGAGCACTGAAAACCTCTCCTGTATCCTGATCTCTCAAAAGCAAACAGCCCATCTCTCACCTTTGCAGTATCTGCTATGCAGTACAGCCAGACTGAACTGTGTCGCGTCTATTCAGGTGGTCCCCAGCCATCCCCACCTCATTAGATAGAAACAAAATCCTCCTTGCTCCAAAGGTTATCACTCTGGGTAGTGAGAGGCCTTGGGGAGCAATAGAAATTATGATAGTCAGAAATGGAAGAACTTCGAATATATCTGTCTGTCTTTCAGCTAAACTCATATCACCTTTTTTGGCAAGTTTTATGTCCTTTTTAATCCCAATTTAAACCCAGATGACCAAGAAGTTGCAGAGTTTACTTGTTTCATTCTCTCTGAACATGTGTAGTTAATAGAATGACATTATGAATGCAATACAAGTCTTTTGACCCTGCAGATTTCATGTTACTCCCTTATGTTCGGGGGATGTCTTTCATGAATTATAATTCTTCTGCTCAATGCTAGGTCCTCTTCCATTTTCTACTCAACTCACTTTCAAAGCACTTAGTAACAAGGACAGTGCATGAGGACAGCCGTGCTCCATAAAGACAGGTCAGATACAGAGGCCTAATTCAGTGTACATAGAACTGGAAACCTTTTGTCTGGGGGTAGAACTATATCCTACAACATGGCAAAGGCAGAGCCTGGACCTTCTTATGACCATTTCTTTGAAGAATTCTGTTCAACTCAAAGTTTGGACATAGACAAGAAAAAGAAAGGCATGATTTAAATATTTCCTCCTAAAAGAATTTTTTGTCCAAGAGAGGAGTACAGAGAGGAAAAAATCTTGTTTAATACACCAGAGACCTCATTATACATCATTTCAGTGAATACAACAGTGACCACTATAGAAATCAATGAGTAATGACCACTGTAGGAAAGCAGACTAGCCTTAGATATGAGCTTTTCTGTGGTTTGACCCAAATCATTGTGGTTCACAAGTGAGTCACACTAAATGTATATATGGCCAGCTCCCATTGCTCAGCTAATGAATTGTAAGCTTTAATTAATAATTCAAAAAATCAGCTGTCTTCATGCATTATTATTTTCTCTTTTCCCAATACATTGACATAGCCAGGTTCCTCTCAAGAAAAGCCAGGCATGGAAGAGAAAAAGATTGAAGTATCTTCTCAGCTGGGGGTTCTTTCTTGGGCAAAGTTGAGGTCTATAAGTAAGGTAGATAATCCCACTGTTTCCACACTCCTTGAACAATACTGCACTCAAATCTCTAAAGCAAATAACTTCTCCTAGCAATGCATTCCAGTTGTACATCATGCAGCAGATCAGACTTTAGATCTAGTCTGACTGCCAGTTCTCTGGTTACACAATAAGCAAATTTTTCTTTTTTACCTTGGTCAATATAAATATTTCCACCAATGTGAAGCAGCATGTTATGGCCAAATTAAGTACAAAAAGTTCTTCTGGTACATTCTAGTTCCATCAGAAGACACAGGCTTGTTATAGTAATTCCTGTGTGAAGTTTATGGTCTATGTGATCCAAGATGTCACAGTCTATAATGGTCCTTTGTAGACTTAAAAGTCCATTAATCCCTCTCTAATCAGTCCCTCAGTACTTACAGGAATGTCTTAATCTCTTACTGTATGTAATAAACAAGAAATGGATGGAATTTAATGCTTCTATCTCAAAATGTAAATATATATATATATATCATATATGATTTACACACAAAAATCACACTCTAGATAAAATAAAGCAAAGTGTAGACGTTGATCATTCTTTTTTTCAAGCATTTGCTTATAAATTTAGTAAGCTGTCTGCCTTTTTCTACTTTTCAGTCTGTTCTCATTACAGACATGGCATAAGGCTTTGTAGTAAATTTGGAATTTGCTGAGTGAGAAAATGAAGATTTACACAAAGCTAAATTGAACAAATGGTGAATAATTGATTTAACTGACCTGACAGCTCACACTGTGCTTGTAAATAATACATAACTTTGTACTATACTGATAATTTAGTATTCTGTGCTTCTACATTCTTTTCAGTAAGTTACTGCAAGGAGCAAATGATCTTTGACCACCCTAAAAAGGCAAAAATATGCTTACCAAGCATATTGTGTGGTACCCCAGCTGTAGATTGCAATAGTCTGATACCATGCTGATAAAGCAGCTTCTTAAAGACTTTCTGCCCTTTTGTCCCCAAAATATTGTTGGAGAGGAAACATCAATATAACTATCTCATACTATTCCTGGAGCCACCAGCTCCCAGAGCCAGATCACCTGTGTAAAATGTCCCAGCCCTGCCGTGGTGAACAGAATCCCAGCCACTTGGAACAGCAACTGCTCACGACCGTCCTGGGTTTCCTTTTCTTTCAGCGCATGTGTTTCAACTCTTAATCAAATGCATGAGCACAAGCTATTGTTAAACTGGTTCCTGAAGTATGCATACAGCCCTAAGCTGATATATGCCTCTGATAACTTCATTGCCTTGTAACTACTGTAATAACACATATAATAAGGGCGTGAAAGACAGCCACTAGGAATTGGCAGCCTTCCACACCCACCTTGCAGGAATGCAGCTGCTTACAGAAAAGCACAGAGCAGTGGAGAGTTCTGCCTGCTTTGTACTGGGATCTGTTCTCTTGACGCTGAAATACATCCATTCAGAGAAGACAAACAGCAGCTCTTTAAGACAGCAGGCAGCACAAGGACTTAAGATACAGTGATTCTACATCACATATGAAAATACAACCAGCTGAAAGGGCTGGAAGCTGCAGGCTGTCCAAATATCCAAAAAAAGATTCTCCATAAAGCCAGTGGGAAGCATATACTTTTACAAGATCTAGCTGTTAGAGAGGGGGGCTCAGGCGTGTTACCACTTTGCTGAACCTTTACTAACAACCTTATCTGTGGGCAGTCACTATTACTACATGGTATCTGTGAGCCGAAGCACACAAATAACTCAGATATGTGAAATTCCAATTCCCAGTGCATTTTTAAGCCAAACTGCAGGACTTCTATCACTTTCAGACTATACCATTTCTGCATCTTCAGGTTTCTGTGCAATGTGGCTGAGTTACAACAGCTGCAGAAAATTTCTGGGCTTCATTCCAGCTGCTTTCTTTGAAAGCAGAAGACACAATTCTCCTCTCTGTCAGATAATGTTTATGTAAGGATCTACCTCCTGTCCTTCATGCTCATTCTGTCCTCTGAATTCTCAAATTTATCCAGTTCTAGCATGTGATTGAAGACCCAGAGTAGGCTGCACATCTGGCATATGCCTCGGTAGGGAGCTGGCACTGGGTCCAGCAGAGGAGCGTGGCTTTGAGGGCCCCAGGAACAGGGACACATTGCTCAGCTGCAGCCCAGTGCTACAGCATCTCTCCCACTTGTCCCCAGGCAAATCAGGATCTGACAAATGAGTCACAGAGCAGGAGAGGCTGAAGCATGGTGTCATTTAATCGCGTGAAGTCCAGTCTGAAGGGCAGACAGAGGGAGTTCATTGACCAAATTTCATCTTTGAGTTCTCAAGACTTATCATTTGGCTTTTGATTTACTTTTTTTGTTCCTGACTTGTCAGATTTTTTCTTTCCTATTCCAGCCTGGATGAGTTTTCCCTTTAAACACTCCAAAAAATGGAGATGAACATCAGGACCTGCAGAGCTAGTAGATATCTAGGCTCAGTGACACAAGTGTGATGCTGGTAGGAGATGGAGCAGACAGAATTAGAATGACCAGGTTTATGATAAGCCAGATCACTACAAGTGCTTTGACTAAATGGGGCCAAACCCCAACAGACCAGGCCTACAAGGCAAAGGATGAGGAAAAGAATGAAGGTTAAGAGAAACTTGCAGAGGGAGAAATGTAGATGTCTGCATTCCCTGTGTGCACCCCACAGACACTCAGCTGCAGAGCTCTGCAAACCCTCTGCTGAGCCAGGCCTTTCCCCTCGGGCAACAAGTTCTCAAGGGAAGTTCATCAGAAATCACTATCTCTTTCACCTTTCTCTTTATCATGGTCTGAGTCAAATAGATTGGGCAACAGACAGGACAGGGCGAACTGACTTTGCAACGATGAATTTTTCAAGCTGATTTCTCAGTGAAGATTAGCAAAATATTCTGCGTTTGTTGCAACAACCTTTTATTTTATGTACATACCTGACGTTCTCCACTACACCCCCTCATATAAAGATTCTTGCTCTTCTCACAGTAAAATAACATTGTTTTGTTATCCCATAACCTTCCTTCTGTCTGATTTTATGCCTGATTTTTAGTGTCTCTGCTGAAAAGGTAATTCTCAACATGGTAGGTCCGTTCCTCCACTGTAGTGTGAGCTGCAGTAGCTGATGGCAGACTCCAGTGTGTGTTGTAAGGGTCTAATCCAGAGTTAGATCAACACTGCTTGTTTCTCTAGGTTTGGGTTTTGCTTTTATCTTGTAGGTGTTTATGTTTCCTGATTCCCCGTTTGCAGGCAGGAGAGAATGAACAAAGTGCAGACCCTCTGGACTTTGACCTCAGAGCAATGACTGCTTCCCCTTTATAGAAAGAGAGTCTGCAACAGCCCAATATTCCCTTCCTTCCCCAACACTTAGGATAGTGTGTGCTACCCTTACAAAACAGATGTGTTATCTAAAGGCTTTTGAACCTTACAAATGAATCN
Source organism: Pomatostomus ruficeps (assembly GCA_013400735.1). Lineage (NCBI taxonomy): Eukaryota > Metazoa > Chordata > Aves > Passeriformes > Timaliidae > Pomatostomus > Pomatostomus ruficeps. The sequence continues at coordinate 21,608 of VYZT01018627.1, read as the reverse complement.
CAGAGACAAGTATCCAATGTTATTTTAAGATCAGAGAGGAAAGGAGAGAACTTGTAAGGTTTTCTGATCAACTTCAAACAAGAAAACAAGGTTTTTTAGGACAAAAGTGGTATTTTTGCACTTTAAAAAAATCTTTCCAGCAAAAAACCCCACACACCTAGATGCAGGCAGAAGATAAAATTTCAGTGTAGACAAGCACTCCTGCACACATGCATTGGTGGCAGCAGTGTCCAAAATGAAAGTCAATTTTTAGGGTAAAAAATTATATTCCCTCTCCTAGTTCCAGGTGCAGAGATGCTTGAATGTAGAGCCAGCAAAATCTCGTTATCCTTCATACTTCCCAGGACCTTTGTCTCTTATTTCCATTTAGTTGTTGAAATAACTTACCTGGCCAGGCTGGCACACAGCCATGTTGTTCGCCATGGAGGATGTTCAGGGCAAGATGATGATCTGGATGAGTTTGCCTACTCCAGGACAAGTTATACAATCCCCCAAATATAGATGCTTTTGTCCACCCTTCTTCATTGGATCAAATCACTCACTTGGAGATTATTGGTCTTTTCTCCCAAAGCCCTGAGATGTGTCATCCAGTCTCTTCTGGTGCCAGCTGCCTCCAACTTATTTAGCAATTCATATTTCTTCTCCTTCCTGCTTGTAGGGGAAGCCTCTTTGTCCCATTCTTCTTCTGGGATCACCTCTGCTTTGGGAGCTGATCTTGGTATAGGGAAGGGCAGAGGTGAAGTACTCTCCTACTTATGGTTGAAGCATCCCAAATTTGATCATTCTGTTTCTCTGCACCTAAAATGCATTCCTTCCTCACAAGGTTCCCCTGGGTTTCCAGATATTTCTGCTTAATTATAGGCCTCTTTATTAATAGGTTTTTATTCTGTCTTTACAGAGTGAGATTACTTCTCATAATTCCACTTTTCATTTGTAAAGAGAAGGTTCATTAATTGATATTTTAATTAATATTTATTTATTAATACTTTGATATTTCCACAGTCTTATAGAGGTGTCTGGTGATTTGGAAACATACAAAAGCGTTTTAAATGCTTGCAGTATGTTTTTAGACAACACTGTAAGCAATAAGAAAAGGCCAAGGCACAATATGAAGTAGAAAAATACAAAAATATAGAGATGTTGGTATTCAAGATGTTGGTATACCAAGATGCTGGTATGTGTTCTTGGTTTGATTCTTGTTTTTAATAAAGATTGGAGGTTTTGGAAGAGGTATTATAATATGCATACATCACTTAGCAGAAAAATGGAAAGTAAGAAATGTGTCACCAAAGAAAAATAAAACAAAGATGGTATCAAACTTTGAGAGATTCTAGCACAACTAAGAAAGTAATTCCTTTTAAAAACAAAAGCATGCAGGTGACCTGAAAGGTAGATATGTTTCCACAGAATTTATAATCCTTTTTAAAATGGTAATTTTTTTCAAAATATTTTGAATGCATTTTGTTTGCACCAGGTTTTCTGAAAGTAATGTTAAAATTTATATCTTTACTGAAAAAGTCTGAAGTGCAACGTGTTTGGGTTTTTTTTCCCTGTGTAAATAAGAGTGGTGATTCCAGGGTTTACAGGCTAATCCAACCTTCAGGCTGGAAGAAAAACAGAAAAATGTGAAGTTTATGGGACTATCAGTAACATTCTTGCAATGTTGAACATAACATTGTGGGAAAGGAAGATGTGTATGTTACACATAAATGAGTGAATGGAAAAATAAGTTAGTGAGAGTTAATTGTGAGTAAGTAATCAAGCAAAACAAGACAAGTAGGAGAAACAGCAGCTGCAGAAAAGTTAGCAAAAGAAGTGGTTTTATTGGGAACAAGCAGGAAGGATGGGACAAATTTAGATGAGCTGCAAAATTCCTGGGTTTCATCTGAAAATTACAACAGAAGACATTCAGAGTGCACAGCCAGAATGGAGCAGTGAAGAGTTCTGCAAATTTTAAAATTTAAAATAAATAAGGTATTCAAAGACAAATGCCCTAGCGTTGCAAACCGTAATACAAATTCTGTAGGAAATATTTCCTCAAGGAGAAATCGGGGTCATTAAAAGGTTGCTTTTAACTAATGCTGCTTGATCGGTTGTTAGTGTTCAACTTCCTCTGAAGTGACAACGCGTTAGGGTGACCGTTGCCCTCTTCCAGCAATTATTGGTGCTCTGGCAATTGCACTCAGTTTTAATCAATTAGAGTCCTCAATGGTGCTTTTCTTGGTTTCAAACAAAAGAGCCAACTGTTGGACCAAAGATGTCCACTTCTTTTTGGCAGCTTCCTGTTTTCTTTCAGAAACTTTTTGAAGACCCTGTCGGGTTCAGGAATGATCATGATGAATCCCTTCTCCATTAGTATGGCACTAATTATGTGATCCGCATTCCAGCAGAAATCCATATAGCCAACAGAAAGCAAGAGGACGAGAGGTGCTGGAGCGGGGCAAAAGCTCATCTGACCTCTGGCTCCAAACCTCCACCAAGGTGTGGGTTTGGCTGTCTAGGGAAAGGTTTAAGATTCTCTTAGCTGGGAGACAAGAGATTATGTTTCTCCTTTTCTTCCCTTCCCTACTCCAGTAGGTCTGTTTTATGTCTGTAATGTTTAGATTTTGGCTTAAACTTTGAAGAATGAGGTTGAACAACAAAGATGTATTGGTTAGAAATATTTATAGCTCTGGATATTCTTGTTATCTGTAGGAAAATAAATCTTATCATAACCCCACTTATTCATCTCTGGCAAGAATTTCTGGGTTCAGGTGCATGTGTCATTCATGATGCATAAGCTGTCTCAAAGACAGAAAAATTGCTGGCTCAAGAGCCAAAAATCCCCTTGGAAAAAATCTACAAGTAGTGCTGGATGGACATGGTAGTGCTGCAATATTGCCCGTGTCAAGTGGTGAGCCAGGAGACTCCTTATCAGAGACAAACACTCTGCAACACTTGTTTCAGTACACAATTTTCACCAACAGGATCAGCTTGAAGTATTTTTATTTTCCTGTCGTGTCTTCCTGCCTCATACATTAGCATCATCTTTCCAGATGGGATAATGCAGCAGACCATGCAGTTGTGTTGTGCAGTGGCTCTGGGAACTGCTGCAGCTTACACAGGACTAGGCTTGAAGAAGCTGGATTACTTTCCTGTTCCAGTTCACAGTACAGCCAAGCAAACCGTAGTGCCTGGACAGCTTCTGGCCAACTTCTCCTCTGCTGCTGCTTCATGACATGAATCTCCTTTTGTTTCCCTCCACTCATCCATCCATATCCATCCACTATTGTGTTTGGAGTGGGAGAGAGCCCTTTCTGTTCATGTCCATAGCAATTTGATGACCACAGGGTTTGGTTCCAGCTTGAAACTCCTTCAATTCTTGCATTAATAGCAGTAGCTGAGAGACTTATCCCCAAGCTTCTTGGAAAGCCACATAGTTTGGAAGGCTTGATGTGACTGTGGGACTGCTATGACTGGCTCAAGTGAGAGTTTTCTTCCTGTCCCCTGACAGTCTAAATTCCTAGGCTGAGAAGTGGCTGCTCATTAAACAACAGTGACTGAAACACTGTGACTGTAACTGAATTCAAACCCAAAAGCATCTTTACCAGGAGCCTCACTGGTAAAAACATGTTCAAATTTTGTGGTGCTGTGGTGTCTCTATGAATTTATGAGCTTGTACTTGAGATTTAGTAAAAATATAGTTGCTGTAGATCACATTTAATGGATGAGTAGCTCACAAGACAGCTTATATGAGGGATAAAAGTCAGAGAATAAGAATTTGCTTCAACTACTCTCCAGAAATCAAAAAAGCCTGTTCTTTCTTCTGTCCTCCAGCATACTTTTCCCACCAGATTATCCCTTGCTACTGGAGAACCACACTCCTGGGATTAAGCTTGCTTTTTGGTTTTGTTCCTTCCCCCAGAATTATTCATGGAAATTAATTTAGTGGTGTCAAATTTAATAGCACCCAACTCATAGGTTCATAACATTTCTGTATTTAGAAAGCCAGTGTTTTAAGAAAAGAATATTAAAATCTCAGAAGTTTTAAAACCACCTTTGACTATTTCTGGTCTCTAGGTGTGAAAGATTCAGTAGGTAACTACCAGAATATTCAGCTTTGTGAACTGAATAGTTAAGATGCAGTGATCTTTGTTTCAGGGGAGAGAAGCCTTTAATTAGGAAATGAGTCATTAAAGAGCTTTGTATTGACACCTGGCACCATCAGGAACACACCTGAGGCTGACCTGAACTTTGTGTGTTTTCAAAGTGAGCTGTGAAGTAGTGATCTCTTTTATTGCTTTACAGCACAGAAGGAGGTACCTGCAATGCCATAACTTGTTCCTCAAAAAAAAAAAAAAAACCTTCTCGGGAAAGCAGAACAAAGGAATGCCTAACTGAAAACATGGTAAGAATAAAAAAAAAAAACCCACAACCTCCAATACCCTGGTTAAGTTTTTCAGGAGGAGAGGGGGAATGACATTTATTGTAGAGATGAGCAAGATACATCAGTGTTGCTGTGACACCAAGACAGTTCTTGTGTTATCAGGAAAATATGGGAACCTCCTCCCAGAAGAACATCCAAACTGCAGAGTGGCCTGTGTGCAATGCTAATTAGTGTTGCACTGTAGGAGCAGATGCAAACAGTGGGACAGGTTCTACCAGGGGCTCAGTGTTAACTCTGTCTGCCTTTCGGGGGGTCACTTTAGACTACCTAGAGTGTGTGGACTGAAACACAGTACTTAAGCTACAGGTAAATTTTCCTTAGCCTTTGGTTCAAGGACAGTTTCATATCCCACTCTAAAGGGTGGAAGGCACATTGAAACACAGAGAAGTCACACAGTTAAGTATTTCTTGCCTCTGTTGGTTTTCTGATCAAGATATCTGTGTCTAAAGGGACCCAAAAGAAAAGGAAAAGAAATGATAAAGAATGTGCCTTAGTAGGATAGAAAAGGGAAGATTTTAAGGGTTAACTAAGAGCTTTCTCTCTGCTGCATAATAGAAATAATCTCTAGTGGATAAGGAAGTCGTCTAGTCTTCATACAATATCTGAGCAGGCTTACCTTTTCTCCATAGATTCTCTGTTTTTATCCCACTAAAATTCCCTGGGTCAGATCCTGAAGCAATCACTGCAAATTAGCAGTGATCCAAGATTCAGCCCACTGCACTTGTGCACGAAGGTGGTCTTACCTTATAGTTTGTGATGCCGTTTAACTGCTTTTAATAAGAATAGAATTGTATTTTTATTTATTATTGTTATTTTACTTATTTGAGACCCAATTCTTTTACAATTGGTGGCTGTAAATGTGGAGTAATTCCATTTTAGATTTATATTTAAAATTATTCCTCATCTACAGCCACCTTCCTGGGTCCTGAATTTGTCTTGTGTTTGTGTGAAGAATGGCTGTCACAGGCTTCTTCAAATCTCTTTTTCCTCCCTACATAACATACACAGAGACTATGTAAAAATTTCAGTATAGCTTTCCTGATTTATGCTATCATGATGAGTGGAAGCCCCTCTGCCTTTGAGGAGGGCTCTGCACAAGTGGGAATCTTTGTATGTCTGGGATGAGCAGTGTGAATGGGGAGACCCTGCTCACATATGCCAGAATCTCAGATCCACAGTTTAATAGTTAACCATGAGTTTTAATAAACTTTTTTTTTTTCCTGATGGCAATCTAGAGTATTGAAGAGTGAATCGGGAGCTGTGAGGAAAATATCGAACAACAGATTCATGGGGGAGAGACTGTTTCGGAGTTAGTCACCAAAGCTGTTTTTTGCTGTCTGCTGCACAGCTCCATGCTCAGAGTCAGAGTAGAAAAGGTCCCCCCTGCCATACACCCATGCTGTGAAACCCTTACAGGGAATTTTCCTTTACTTTTATTGGCTTTTGTGGGCTTTGGATTAAGTCTACATGGCTTACCTGCTCCTGGGGAAAAAAAGAGAAAGGCAATGTTAGCTTGACTGCACTGGTTGACAGTCACCTTTGTGAGACCTAGCCTCTTGGAAATCAGTGAGAAGCTGCTGGTGTGACCCTCTGGTGAACTGCAGCCATGGAGGAAGGAGCAAATATTCCAAGGAGATGAAGCAGGACATGTACTTACATCTGAGCCAAATAACTGCTGTACAAAGGAAAAGTGAATGTAGCCAGCATAGCCAAGCTGGTATTTTGTGACCTTCTGATTGTAGAGTTCAAAATATCTTAATTTCTTTTTTGCTGGAGGCTTCTAAATTGGGGGAGGAGGAGTTAGCAGTGGTGAAGCAGGAGAGAGTAAATTTCCTTTCTAAAAAATATTCTTCCGGTGGAAGCAGTGCATTGTTTCTTGAAATGGACAAAGTTATTTTCTAACTTCCCTGTATCCTGTCACCTGGCCCTTCCTTCCTCCTCCTGATACCACAGTAAAATACACAAACACACGAGCTATGCATTATTTGCATCATGTCAGGATTTATATTCTGATCAAGGGTAGTGATTTATACTTGTCGGATTTTCTACAGACCACATTCCAGATGTGGAATGAATTTTACTGGCATTTATTAGTCACTAGGGGAGGCTGATGATGGCTTCCTTTATACCCCTGACATTTATGCTCCGGTGTAGCTTCCCTTTTCCTTTCAGTGATGTTTTTCCTTTTAAAAGAATTAAAAACAAAAGGAAAACAAAAGGAAAGAAGTCCATTCTATAGCAGCACAAATATAATGGGATAGATTATGTTTATGCAGAAGGACATTTAGAACAGAAATCCCATTCTTCTAATAAGGAAAGAAAGAAAAAGCACTGATTACCTTTACTAACAAGCTGTTGTTGGTGCTTCCAAGATTTTAATCACCTTTACAAATGTTGTGATGCCAGCATTGACTTTCTATGCTTGTCTGTTCCAACATCTGAGCTTTAAGTCAATATGTTAATAGTGAATCCTTTACTGTTCTCTTACAAATTAAGAATTATGTGAAAATTTTAACTTAAAGGAAAGGTGTGAGATAAGTCTTCCCAAAGGAACAAGAAGATGCAGATTCTTGAGTATTTTTAACACATAGAATATCAAAAAGTTGATTTTATGGCCAGAGCAAAAGAAACTGAGGCTTGAGACACTCCACAAGCTGCATGAAGCAAGAACCACGTTCAGACTGTCTTTTGTGGGGAATGTCAGTAGTTTAAGTTCAAGAGAGCAATAACGTGAAATCCAGCTTGCGTGTGGGTTTCTTGACACTGATGGGAAGCAGAAGGGGGCTGCTTTCTTCTTTGTGAGGGTGGTCACTGGTTTGTTCAGCCTGCAACCTGCGATGGTTTAAAAACGGGTGCCAGGATTTAGAGAGCAACAGAAGGAGTGATCATGGAGAAGGTGGGTAGGAGAAGGGGGGAGAACTCCCGAGAGAGGAAATTCTTTTGGTAAAATCAAACGAATTTGGTCGATTGAGGTGGGATTACAAAGCCAATCTACATTACATGGGGGTTGATCTACCAACTGCTATTCCTCCCAGTTTGAGATTTGAGAAGGTCTTCTGTTTGCTCACACCTGACATGCCAAAGACTAAGAGGTGTCTGTCATGGGGTTGGACACCATATCTGGGTTTGCTAGGGAATGTCCAATGAAATTTTTTCTTTCAAACTAAAATCAAACTGTATAACTCTGTTATAAACTGAGTGCTTGCTGACAGCCAGCAGGTGCTTTACTTTCGGCTTGATTCTGCTGTGCCAATACTGCCTTTCTTAAACTGCCTTTCAGTGGAGAGATGAGCTGCCACAGGTGTGATTCCCAGTGAAATGGGTAAGAGGCTTTGGGTCTGGCTTTTGTGCCAATGACAGCTCAGAAATGGTGACTACAGGGGACAAGTAGACTTATTTTGTAGTGTGGCTTCTTTGAGAATGTAACATCAGATTAGGTGGGGTAGATCCTGTGGAAGAAGAAAACAGCTTGCCAAAGTTTTTCAGGGATGAACTTAGTGTGAGAGCACAGGATAAGTATAAACAAATAAGTAAATGAAGACGTGGCTGGAGCAGATAAGAGTAACAGCTCAGGGAATTATTTATAAGACATGAGAAAGCAGAGACTGTATGTGAAGGGTTTAACTCTGATGGTCCCATTAGCTACAGGCAGAACTGAGTTTAAGAAGTACAAAGTCCCTGTGACAGCTAAGATCAATAGGAATCTGTCCTCTTTGGTATTTATTAGATGAAGGTTAGGTTAATGGATTAATTTGTCAGATTAATTTGATAGTTGGTTCATATAGTAAATACTAGCCCTTACAGGGATATATTACTTGACGCTTTTGGCTATGACCTAGATCATTAAAATAGGGCAGATCTCTGCCCTTTGTTGTTTTTGAGAAAAATAAACAAAACCTTCAAGGTGGTCTGGGAATCATGTGTATGTTTGTGTTGTGGATGAGATTGTTTCTCATGGCCAATAACCCAAAGAAATAAGCAAAAAACCCCAAAGCAGCCAATACAGTCATTGACCCTTACAAGGATGGACTCAAAACAAGCAGGCTGCTACATGGGGATGGGTTCATTGATTCATTAAGACCAGTGTGAGTCCTTGTTATAATTTCAACAGGCTCTAGATCAAACCTCAGCTTCTCTGACTCTGTGCTCCAGCTCAGCTGGTTAAGTTGCTTTTCCCACTGCAGTTTGTGGTTGAGAGTCAGAGTCAGTGTCAGGCACTTGGCAAAGCAAATATCTGACTGCTGGATGTAAAAATGGTTATTATGCTGGTGCATAGTCTGTGAACATCAGAACACGGGACAGGCAGGCTGGAGTCATGGGTGGAAGTGGAGTACTTGTGGAAGGGGAAGGAAAAGCAGCACTGCTACCTCCATGCATCTTATGACTTCAGCTGCATCTCCCTGACACAGCCCTGCAGCCCTGCTCAGCTCTTCCCTACCACATCCATCACCTGCAACCAGAGAAGCTACCTCTCACCCCTCTGATGGGGCACACACCTCTGTTCCATCTCTGTAAAACCTTGAACAGATCTGGGTTGGAATCCACTGTGTTAAAATCAAGGCAGGACAGTAGAGTTTATCTGATAGCATTTCTCATCCCTTTTATTTAAAACAAAAGGCCACTAGTGTGCAGTCAGTGATGAATTATTTCTTTGGGTTTGGACTAACAACCCATGTCACAAGTGTTGAGAATCCCAGTTCCATTAACAGCTGGGTCAAGGTGCTCTGCACTTTAATTCCATATGTTTTATGTATTAACTCTATCACATCCATGATGCTACAGTTGTGTTTAGAGCCATCTGTATGCCTGGTGTGCTCTCCATAATTTTCCCTCATTGTGTGCTGTGATAGTCAAGATAATGCTGCCTTTAAAAAATATGCTTTTGAGATTCTGAGATCTTCAAGTCCTGAAAATGAGGAGAGTTGCTAGTAGGGGTTGACCAGGCTTATGCATTTGATGTAAATATTACAGCAAGCCAAATATCCTCAATCATCTCCAGAGGACATTCCCAAGGCAGGAAGAGCAACAATGGGCCAGTCTCACTGGGATACTGCTGGGAGCAGTCAAAGAGCCTGGGGAGAATTTCAGCTGCAGAAGTGAACACACATGAGGCAATGCCTGCCTACAGCATGCCAGGCAGTGATGGATTATCTGCTGTCAGGAAGCATGTTGGGACTCCTGAGCTGGGCCTGCTATCAGGGTGATGGCAGGGAGCTCTGCTCAATCCCAAAGCACAGGAGGATGCAAACTAATAAAGTTTGCTGGAGCTTGCAGCTCTCTGCAGCACTTTAGCATGGTCCTATCTACTCAGGAGCTGTGATCTCCTATGGGATATTCCCAGAGAGCCCTCTGCTTTTGCATTGGGTTTGTGTGGCCAGGTTTTGGTAGTGGGTGGCTTCTGTGAAGAACTGTGAGAAATTTCCCTTGTGTCTGACAGAGCCAATGTCAGCCAGCTCCAGGATGGACCCGTGGGCCAAGGCTGAGCCCAACAGTGACAGTGGTAACGCCTCTGGGATCACAGATTTAAGAAGGTGGGGGAAATTGCTGCTCAGCAGCACCCAGAGTGAGAATGTGTGAGGGAAACAGCCCTGCAGACACCCAGGTCGATGAAGAAGGAGGGGCAGGAGGTGCTCCAGGAGCTGGAGCAGAGGTTCCCCTGCAGCCCATGGTGCAGCCCATGGTGATGCAGCTGTGCCCCTGCAGCCCATGGAGGTCCACAGGGGAGCAGAGCTCCACCTGCAGCCCATGGAGGACACCACAGCAGAGCAGGTAGACGTCTGAAGGAGATTGAGAGCCTGTGGGAAGCCCATGATGGAGCAGGCTCTTGAGAGGATCTGTGGCCCTGTGGAGAGAGGACTCCATGCTGGAGCAGGTTTGCTGGCAAGAACATCAAGAACTGCAACCTGTTGTAAGGACTCACACTGGAGAAGTTCATGGACAACTGTCTCCCACAGGAGAGACACCACACTGGAGATGGACGAATGTGAGAGGTCCTCCCCCTGAGAAGGATGGAGAAAGACAATGAGTGGTGAACTGACCGCTTTTGTGAGTGTCCATTCCTCATCCCCTTGCACCGCTGGGAATGAGCAGGAAGAGAGAATGGCAAGTGCCATTGAGCCCAGGACGAAGGGATGGGTGGGGGGAAGGAGTTTCAAGATTTGGTTTTGTTTCTCATTATCCTGCTCTGATTTGATTTGGAATCAATCAAGTTATTTTCCCCAAGATGAGGCTGTTTTTCCCTTGATGGTAACTGGTGAGTGATCTTTCCCTGTCCTTACCTTGATCCATGAGACTTTTGTTATATTTTTTTTTGCCCTGTCCAGCTGAGTAGGGGAATGATAAAAGCAGCTTTGGTGGACATCTAGTGTCCAGCCAGGATCAACCCACCACAGCTATTTGGAGACCTCAGTAAGTACATCACAGGGTTGTGAAGGCTATTCACCCTTGTACCATATCAAGCATATTTTTGAAGGAAAACAACTTGGGGAAGCCTGCTGGGTCTTTATTGTAATCAAAAATAAAGTAACAGTACCTGAGGCTGTGATTTGTAAAGAAATGCTGGCAGTAACATGGAAAAGGACACAAGAGACTTCACTCCCGTGATGCCAGGCTCAGGGCTTGGGTAGTTCTTTCTGTATCTTCTGCAGAAGATGGCAATGGATATAGCTTTGCCATCCTTGTCTGACTGGTTCATCACCTGCATCTCCAAGCCCAGGCTGGAAGGATCCCATTCTGCAAGGCACAAGGACATCCCAGTGCCAGGAATTGCTGCATTATCCGATGTCCCAGCAGATGAGCCAGGCAGTGCTTTACTTGCTCGGACTGCCCTCAAAGTTGGCTGCCTTGTGGCATACCTTGAGTCAACACTGTACTGCAATCTGTATTCACATGAGAGGCTTCAGAGGTATAAAACACAGCCCTGCCTGATTTTGCTAGACTTTCCCAGGCTTCCTTCAGAAAGATAAGTGGTGCCCTTGGGGTATTAACAGAAGTAGGTACAGTGTATTTCTCCCTTCGCATATACAGCCAGGAGCCAGCCAGCATCTGTCCTGGAGGTGAGTTAGAAAAGTATTGTGACAGAGGAAGATGCAGAGGCATGACCCAGAAGAGATGACTAATAAAAAATGACTTAAGAGCTCTTCTCCAAGGATCAAAGGTTAAGTCTAGGTCAATTGTAATAACTGCATTGCTTCTCCAGTCAGGACATGTGCAGTGTCCTAGAGGAACATCTAAAGCATATTCTCAAATGGCATTAAAGTTGCTGCCATTTGCAAAGGATTGGCAGGTATAGTTTTACACCAGCCTGAAGCTTCTCAGTAACAGAGTCACAGAATGATTCCTTTTCTCAAAATCTCCCAGTGAGCAAGGAAGTTTCCCTGGGTAAAGCCAAGATCACTGAGTTCCCTGCTAACACCCTCCCCTTCAGCAGCATGCCTTGGAAAGCGTGGCAAGACAAATGGGGAAATGTTCCCACTCCCATGGCTTAGACTATTATTGCTGCTCAATAGGAACTAAGCAGAGTCTATTTACTTATCCTAAAAATGGATAAAAGAGTGCAGGAATAGCAAAATGTGGGGAGCATTGATGAATAAAACAGGTAGAGTCTGCCTGTCTGCACTATGTAGAGTAGTGCTGTGGAGAGATACCCAAGCCAACGTGATATAAGCTAACCAAAGAATCAGAAGTAGGGCAGCATCCTATACTGAAAGATTTTAAGCACTAGGATCCAATTCAACTCCCAGGCGTCCTTTGTTCTCTGCTGCAAAACTTGGCAATACTGCTGCATGTTTGTTTCACACACTGGTTTGGGAAGTGCTGATTCAATGAGATGTTTTTCCTGCCAGTGCCTGAGCTTGCTGCCTCACTGCAAATGGGAGTTTAGTCACAGTATTTTGCCTGACACATACCTTCCCACCCACTTGTCATTATCAGTTTAAGTATTTCCGTCTCACACAGGCGTACACAGTAAAAATATATTACAAAGGATAAAAAGATTTAGTCATCATCAGGAGTTCAGTTAAGCCTACATAGTTGGCTGCTCAGAAGAAATAAGGCTCTTAATTGGATAGTTTTCTATTTGAAAAAGCAGCATGGCTTGATGTGAAGCTTCTCCTAATGAAACAACTGTCCAGAAGCATCAGTGGGAAGCACAGGGAGTGGCTAACTAGTCACTAGAAAACCCTTCTGCTCATCAGCTACTGTGAGTGATCTTTTTAAGGACACTTTTTTTTCCTGGGCAACATTGATTAGCACTATTAGACACTGCTCATTTGCACATTAATATGAGAATATGTTTCCTTTTGGTCCAGCTGTATCATAACCCATGTGAATTTTCAAGGTGAGCTGTCTGCAAGGCTGCTCCTTGTGTTTGATAAAGAAGATGAATTAATAGCTAGATGGAGCTCTAGTATGGACAATTCCAGGCTCTCCCTTGCCTATACCCATTTGCCTTTGAATCACCTTTTACTCAGAAGATGTCCCTCCCATATTTGGGTAGTGTGTGTTTAATTCTAAGTGTGGGGCAAAGGAGAAGCACAGGTAACTCTCACTGTAAGCACTACATATGGTATGAGGGAAAAGGTCCTGCTCTGTTATTGCCTATCACACTAAACTGGACTGGGGGCCTCACTGGAAGCAGCTCTATTTCTCTGTGAAACTGTGATAATTAAAATGTCACTTAAGTTTAATTCTCCTTCACAGAACTTTTACATGAGACTTTTCAGACCTTTATGTGGGGAGTTTTTGCTTCTGTTTGCTTCAGTAAAAAAAATATTTGGCCACTGCTGAGTGCTTTCCATAATCCCCTTATAAATCTGTGAGAGGGAGTCAAGAGTTGTTGGCGATTTCTTCACTATGTGTGGCATTCATAGGATTATTCCAGATTTTGAAGCAAGTTAAAACTTGGCTTTAGACATTATGATAAATGAGGTAGAGAACTGAGAAAATTTCCCTTTTTTCCTGGCTAGTTTGGGAACAAGCAGGTATTTAGATTTTTATTTGCTATTTAATTTTTTTCAAAAATACTATTTTACTATCGAAGTGAATGTCAGACCAAAGGCTGTTCACCAATTATATATGAGACATACTGACCGAAGACATTGATAATCAGAAATCAGTGTGTGCATTGTTTTCCTAGCCACTGGAACTGCTTATAATTTTCTTTTCAAAAAAAATTTTAAGTAGTATAAAATTTTCTAAATTGGCAGACCCTCCAGCAACTTGATGTGAGAAATTATCTAGTCATGAAGGAGAAAGAAGAACCATATGTGTGTAGGAAATAACCAAGACTTAAAATATTAGAAGACATGTAAGCCCTGTTCTTTATCCTTTTACAAAAGGAAATAGAGAATCTAGAGATAAACTCTGTGTCTCACAGAGACAGGTTGAGCTGTATCAGTCACAGATGTCCTCCCTGCCTGTCAGAGAAATGACAGGAGAAAACCTAAAATACTTGAAACGTTATTTACTGCTGATCAGATTTTATATATGTATGTTTTTATAACATGAAATTTTCCTGTACATGTCTAAGTGCAGTACTGCTTATGATGCCTTTCATCTTGTATAACTGTCATCCGTTCCTGGGTGAAAACACTGACATTTCATTTTGGGGAATTTCATTTTCCCAGCCAGGATCCGATTTGATATATTAGTAGCTTACAAACCAGTGTGCCATGAAAGCTCACTGCACTGCTTGTCTGTTGTCTGAAATATGCCTGGGAGACTTTTCCACTCTTTCCCATTGTCTGCTGCTTGTTAATCTCCTAGAAATCAAACATCAGGTGACTGAATGGCTCGAGGGTCATGGCCACCACTCTTGGGTCTCACCTGAGTGAAGCAAGGGATTATGATTATAATTTCTGCTGGCTAGAGAGACTTAACGAGGGCTTCAGGATCCTGAGATCTTCCTAGAAAGTTCCCTGCTTTCTGGTAAGCTTCCTGCTAAGAATAATACCCAAAGAGTGTCATTAGTTTATTTCTCTTTTTAGTTCCACAAGCCCAAAACAAGACCATTGGGAGCTAGTGTGAATGGTGGCAGCATGGAGCTGAAAGGAGGTTACCTGGTGGGTACAGACACCCAAGTCAGGATCTCCTGTACCCAAGCCACTCCTGACAAATGTGAATCTGACTTGTTTTTAAAGACCTCCAGTGTAGAGGTGTCACATCATCCTCAGGCAATTCCTGTTCTTTGCTGTTCTTATCATCAGAAATGTTTCCTAATGTCTGACGTAAATCTTCCTTGCCAGAAGCGGAGCTCATTATTCTTGTCCTGCCCACTATAACCAGAAGCTACTTCAGTAGTTACCCACACACTTCCTTTCCCACCAAATGCAATTTTGTCCTTTAATTCTGATGTAATGGTGGATGGTGATTATGTTCACAGGAGTGGAACAGACGTGTTGACAAGCATTCCCTAAAGCTTTACTATTTCTTGGCATTAAGAGCCATCATGCGTAGTGCTGCTGTGTTAAAAATGTAGTTGTCTTCACAAGTACAGAGATCAGAACAGACTTTTAAGGCTAGTGCAGGCATAGACAATACAGATAGAATTGCAAACATCTGATTAGGTAATGTCAAAAAGGAAGAAGGTAATTCTATTTTGACTAGTTGTGTACATATCGTATCTGCTAAAAAGTGCACTGAAGATAATGAGGGTATGTGTATTTGGTCGCTTAAGGCTGGGCTAACAAATCTTTCAGGACTTACCTGCACCTCTAAGCCTTTGCCAGAACAAACCTGCCTCTCATAACAGCAAATTCTAAGCATGCTGAGTACCTTAACATGAGTTCAAGTTTGGGTTTTTTCACACAGCCTGGACTTCAACAGTCTTGACCATTATAGACCTGTACACTGTCAGGTACCTCAGCCTTGACACTTCCCTGCCCAGCATAGAGGTTGTGGGAGGGATCCATCTCTCCTAGCAGAAGGGGACAACAGTGTAGTTCCTATATCTGAGCTCCTTATCACAGAATCACAGAATGGTTTGGGTTGGAAGGGACCTTCAAAGATCTTCTAGCCCACACTTCACTGCCATGGACAGTCCAACCTGGCTTTGAACACTTGCAGGGATGAAACATTCACAGCTTCCCTGGAAACCTGTTTCACTGCCTCATTGCCCTCATTGTAAAAAATTATTTATGTCCTTTTCATGATTTTTTAATTCAAACCCAGTACCCCTTGTCCTTTTAGTACAAGCCCCAATATAATCTCTCTCCATCTTTCTTGTAAGGCCCCTCTATACATTGGAAGGCTCCAAGGAGCTGTCCCCAAAGCCTTCCCTTCTTCAGGCAGAAGAACCCCGACTCTTTCAGCCTTTCTTTATGAGAGTGGAGTACAGGGGCAGGATCACCTCCCTTGACCTGCTGGCCATGCTGGTTTTTTATGCAGCCCAGGATATGGTTGGCTTTCCGGGATGTGAGTGCACATTGCCAGATCATATCCAATTCTTTTCTGTTTATATCCCAAGTCCTTCTCAGTTCATCTGTGACTCTGTCTGCATGATACTGAGGATTTCCCTGACCCAGGTGCAGGACCTTGCACTTGGCGTTTATGAGGTTTATGAGGTTTGCACAGGGCCACCTCCCAAGCCTGTGCAGGTCCCTGGGGATGGCATCCGTTTGCCCAAGCCTATCCAGTGTGTTTGCTGGCCTTTCATCAGGGCTGTGTCAGTACATTCAAGTTCATGTGACCAAACTTATTCATCTCCTTGAGCTGCATCACGTGCAGTCTGTGGGAATTGCATTGGCTGATTCTCTCTTCTCTGTGACAGCAGCCCAAGCTGACTTGTACAGATGTAGATGCCTTTACTTGGGACACCTACAATTAGTGACACACATCCTTTGTGTAAAAGGAAGCCACAAGTACTCAATGCCAAGCCCAATAGAAAGTGGATGAGTGATAAGGTTTCTATGCTTTCACTTTTTCTCAACTCACTGGTCAGCACAGGCACAGATGGAGAATCTTTCCCTCCATTTCAGGCATAGACTCTACTGCATAAATGCTGTTTGCCTTTGAAAAACAAACAAACAAAAAAAAAAAACCAAAAAAAAAAAAGAAAAAAGTATGTGGAATCACTTACTGTTCAAGGGTGCCTCAGATTCTCAGTTAAAATCTGAGAATGGCTATGCAGTTTTGAGGACTTTGTTTTCAGAAAGGCAAATTTCACTAGTGGCTTGATTCAGAAATTCATTTGAATGGTTTATACATTGTAAATTTATGGACAATTAGCTTGGTAAGAATTAGCTACAAAACAGGGAGTTCCATGATTGTTTACTTGTACAATGCAAACTATGATTGAGAATAATGTAAAAGTATTTGATTTGGTAGGTCCTCCTTGTCATTTCACTTCATTTTGACAATGATATGAGACTCTAGGTTTCTTCCCAGGTATTTTTGCAGCTGTGTTTAAACTAAACATTCACTTTCTTTTAGCAACACAATGACTATGTTTTTGCAACAGTTCAGTAAGTCATGGATATTATCTGAAAGAGTGAGCTAGTTAGTATCTGGTGTTTGTTTAAATGAAAGTTTTGTTGTTGCTGTATCTTTTCCATCATGAGGGGCTTTCTCTACTTGCCTGTAAACAGAGAGTTTGGGTTCTGTCCACAGGGACTCACTGCTTTTCTTTGTTATGTTTCAAAACTCAATTTTTGCAACACACTAAAACTGCTGCAGAAACTTCTACTTTATAAGGCTGAGTTTGCTGCCCACATATAGAGAAAAATCCTAAAGTCTAGAAATAAAGATGAAAAATTTCATCAAAGAGTTAAAAACAGCCAAGCAGAAAATCTCAGTGCTTTCTGGTTTATTGCAAGTAGAGGCTGGACACACTATATTTTTATTAATGCTGCTATTTAGGTACATCTTCTTGGATGTACTTGAAGCACTAAGTATCTTGATTCACAGATATTTTCTAAGCAAGGCTATTTCTGTGACATTGAGTTGAACTTGAAATTGGAAGTGTGGAGTGAAGTATTTTAGTGTTTTCTATCTAGGTGGCTGCTATTTATCTACATGAAATCTGATCTGATCATCTAAGGACCCTAACTGGAGCAAATGAAATGTTTTATCACCAGGAATCTCTCGAGATGACTTTCCAGAAGGTGTAAAAGGCTGCTATGATGAGCTGCCCTCCTTATACTTGTGGATGAGCTAGTTTTGCTGGAGCAAATCTGCTGTATTAGGGCATATGTCTGAGGAAAACTCCTCATTGCACCTATGATCTTATTTTGGCCCCATTCAGCAGCCCCCAAATATTTCACACTGTGAAACAGTAGGATATAATCCCTTGACCAATTCACAGTGACCTGCTGCCCTCTGTAATAGAACAGAGCTGGCTCTGAGACTCCAAACTCCTCCCTGGCTCAATACCAAGAAATCCCAGAAGCTGCTGCAAGTTGCCCTTCATTTCAAGATTACCTTATTCTTACTTGGCTCATATTTTGGCCTGACATCCAAAATTAATTTTATCAAACCTACTTCAACTGTCTCAGTTCAAAACACAGTCCCTCCCTAGCTCCCTTTGCACAAGAGAAGTTTGGGCTTGGTTTCCAGATGGAGATGGTTTTGTTTCACTGTGTGTCCTCTGTCAGTGAGTGGACACAAAGGGAGGACACAGTCATTAGACATCCACAATACAACCTAAGCTAAGGTCCCTGTAGGAAAGAAGAAAGGGGGTGTATTGGTATTTAAACACCTGAATTTCGTTTGTTCTCTTTTTCTCAGGAAGAATGACTAAATTTCCAAGGAAAGTCAGTGCTCCCAGCCACTCCTCTTTGCTGCTGCTCCATATCTACACTCTGGCAAATGGTGAGCAGATTATAATGATAGTTCCCATCACGTTGTCACCTTGGAATTGGGTTGATTACTTCAATCCCATCCTCAGCACTGAAAAAAGGTCTCAATCATGACTTCACGGGAGAGGAGAACAGCTTCAAACCTGCCTTCATGCTGCTAAGCTCATTGAAAACAGCAATAAAACCACAAGACAGAGTAAGGTTCAAGTTGCTTCTCAGCTGAAAACTCTGGGGCGACAGTAAACAGAAAACTTGCTGCTTCCAGGGAGGTGTTTGTTTGTGTTTTTCCTAATGAAGCTATTCTGAAGAATGGAGCCCTGTACTCCCCATCATGCAATGGCAGCCTTAACCCAGCCTCTGTTGTGATAAAAGCAGTACTCAGAGAGGAGCAGGATGTGGCAGTCATTCATAACTTTGACTGTGTGTTTTTAAACATCAGTAAATAGATGCTTTTCAGAGTAAAAAGGAATGTGAACAAGCACTGTTCACAATGCTTTCCCTCAAGGGCAGACAGTTGCTCCTGGCTTGGCTGCTCACTGCAGCCCCAGCACGGAGGGAATGTGGCAGGTCTCTTTGGCAACAGTGGGCAGATGTTTCTGGCTCCTGGATCTCATGTGTTTCCCCACAAAATATCTTGGTTATTTAAGCGGCTGAGTCTGTCAAGTTCATGCTATGCTCCTACCCCCTGTTGAAGTTTCCAGCTCTGTGTAGGGTGAGAATTTCACATCTCTAAAAGACACCTGCTGGAATCCAAGACAAGGTTCCATGGCAACAATTAACATTTTCTATGAGGTATGAGACCTGGGGGTCTTCTTCTGAGGTTATCAAGGTCCCCAAAAATTATTTTCTCCACCTCTAGCATCAGGAAAGTGCAGTAACTTTTTAAACCTTTACCCTAGATCTCTATATGCCAGAAAAAAAATGCAGTTCATTTTTTCCCTGACATTCCTGTGTGTCACACCCTCATTACAACATCCCTCTATAGGAGAATTCCTATGCGTGAGAAAGAGAAAAGTGAATCTGAAGTGACTTTACTTAGTCTAACTCTGGTCAAAATTTCTGCCAGCAGTTACTCCCACGCATAGCCATTGCTCAGAGGTAAACATGAAACTGGAGTTAAGATTTATGTTCTTCTGTCAAAAGGGCTCAAAATGTCAGAATCAAAAACTGTGGGTAAGAGAGGAACATGGTGTGTGCTGGTGAGTTCACTTAATTCACAAGTCAACAGCAGAAATAATTTCTGTGCCAGGCACATAAACACCTTTCGTAGACCATCCCAGTGATTCATGCACTGAAGAACATGTTGGTGGCAGCTGAAGCTGTTGCAGTGTCACAGTCACTGAAAGGTACATCAGCTCAGGGGATGATCTTGGGGGTTATTTCCCAACTCTGCTTGCTGGAGGGGTGGGCTGACACCAGCTCCTGCCTCATGCGCTCATGCCAGAGCACCCAGCTGCCTGCCTGTAAAGGGATGCTCACTTTGGGAAGCAAACTAGTAGCACATAGCTGCAGTTCCAGCCCCTTCGCATATTAAATACACGGTATCTGGAATTTTGCAGATTTTCTGTCCTTTTCATCAGTTTGAGACTTTGAACAATGGTTGTGATGAATGCTGAATTTTAAAACAGGGCTATGCATTTGCTCCTGACTTATCTCCTTTGGAAATTTGAAAGACATACTCCAACTCTCATTAGAAAAAGTCAACACTCATAATTTGGTGGAGATACTATATACTTTCCCTGAAACAAACACAGGAAACAGAGAGCCAAGTGAAATCTGATCTTTACCAATGCTTGGATGTTGGGCATGTTGTACCCAGGAGAAGGGGACTGTTAACTACATCAAGCACATACATGATGACACAAAATGTTAAATACTGACAAATCTCCTTCGTAAGTGATATTTCTCCAAGATGTTATTTTCAGGCTGCACAAGGAGCAGGGATCTTATATGTGATGTGAAGAAAGCTGTACCTTTAAAAATCAGCCTCAAGATTCTGCTTGTCATGTGAAAGTTTCAGCTGAATGCTAATGAGGAGAATCTGTTTTCAGCTAAGCCAATGTAAACTCAGGGAATGTTCACTGACTTTGGTGAAGTCGCTTCAGATTTGCACCATAGCATAAGTTTGATTGGAACATTTGCTTTCATGTAACTTTTGTGGCTTTATTCCATTCATTATATATGACCATAATTTATGGAGTTTCCACATGCACATGCAAGTTAAGGCAATTTGGTTTCTTTTATTAAGCTATGAGTCTGTTTTATAATCAAAGTAAATCAGGCTCATTTGCACACCAAAAAATCTTGGTGTGGATTTCTGTCTGTGGGAGTGGAGACAAAGCATCCTGCTTGCTGACTTTAGCCAAACTATGCATTTAGCTTACCCAGTCAATTTTCATGGTGACTCAGTGCAATTCATTTGCTCTAGTGAGATATGCAAATGTTAATTTTTGAGAACTGTATTTGAATTTAATTCTTACCAATGCATATGAATTAATATGAAGGACTTCATTAATGTTACACTGGAGTTTCACTGTGATAATTATGAAGTGAGTATAGCTTGACACAGGGGATAGGAGAAGCCACAAAGTAGATCACACTACAAAGTTGTAAATTTTCACATTAACTTTGCCCTGCCTGTTACTTATCACTCTCTGACTGTCCTGGAGACATCCAAGTGAAGATGTCTCCATAAGTACTTCTTGGACTCCTTCCCACAATGTCTGAGTACTGACATGCATGACAGAAAACCTGAGGTCCTATCTCTTCTTTGACCCTCTGAATGCCACATTGACAAAAAGCATAAACTCCAATTCTTTTGAGTCTGTTGCATGAGCTAAGACACGATAGCTCTGAGCTAGCTGCAAACTCATTGTGGTTCTGGCCAAACAACTGCATTTCTCTACATTAAGGACTGAGTAATTCCTTAAAGGATAGATTCTGGGATAGATGCTAGGAAAGTAGGAATTTCATTGCTGAGGAGACAGGTCCATCTGACTTTTAGCTGATGGGAGACAGCCTGCTTCATTTGAACTCCCCTATATGTGGGGTAAGGTATGCCCTTCTTGCTGTGTGCTGAGTTCTGCTTACCTGACCCTGACTACTGCACCCAGGCCTGCCCTGTGTGTCTCCCAGAATGGAAGGATTCAGCAATTCTCTTTCTCCCCTAAGGAGTGGAGCCAAGGGCTCCTAGAAAGGCTTGGTTGGAGTTAGCAGATGTACTTTGGTAGTACCATGAAAGTATTTGAGAGTATAGTGTAGAAAACAAATCTCTTAGAGGTGCCTGAAATCTTTTTCAGTGATATGTTATGCTAGGTATTTTTAAAAATTGACTCTCTGTGGACCTGATGTCAGATTGCTGTCATGTCAGGGTGTTGTCCTGAGTTTTG